>JAKGSA010000191.1:0-50651 GCA_033558755.1 Philaethria dido | reverse complement strand
ACAGGCCTTAAATCGTGGAGCCGCTTTGTGCGTTTGCTTTTCTATTTTTTATATAGGAACAGAACATATAATAGCAGATAAGTATTTTTAGGTAGATCTATACAGTTTGTTCGTACGCTACGGTAATGATTCTACAGTGTAGGTAATTGCTAGCGACGAGAGCATATTTACGTCGTACAAAATGTAACACAATTTACTTAGTAAATTTATGTTAGAAGTGACTCACGTTTCAATTATTAACAAAACTTTATTCGAGACTCATGAAGCAATCAATAGGTGTTTTAACTTTATCAATTTTTTTTTTCGCTTTACGCTATATCCCGCACATAGCCGTTTAGGCAGTGGCAACGTGAGAACCTAGTGTTAAGACATTCCGTCCTATTAAGATTTCCATTTCTCAGTTTCCGCTGAATTGAGGCATTGCGTGCTCTGTGGCGGAACTCAATGCCGCGGTTTGCCATATTAACAGAGCGAGGAAATGAATATACTATATATTATTATAAATATTAAATATTTTCATTTCCCGAAAATCAAACCCACTACGCGTTCGCGATCGCGTTTACAATCTCAAGATTGTAGCTCTGCACAACAAATGACCTCTAACATTTAATTTAATCAATTAATATTAAACATTTTATTACTAAAAAAAATTATATCTATAAGATGCTGGCAGTGACGTTGCAAACATAACTACATCAGCGCGGTTAGATGGTGATTACTGGGTATTGAATGGCAAGAAAAGTTGGGTGACATCAGCTGTGGAGGGCAGTGCGGCAGCCATCTTTGCCACCTTCGACCCAGAGCTAAGACATAAGGGATTGGCATGTAAGTATAAAAATCAATTATTATTTTTAAAATCAAAATATTCTTTATTCAAGTAGGCTATTAAAGCACTTTCGAATCGTCAATTTACAAAGATGTCAGTCGTGTCAGTCCTAACGGAAGCTACCACCGGCTCGGAAGGCAGTTCTGCTGAGAAGAGCCGGCAAGAAACTCAACAGTTGCTCTTTTCAAATAAAATTTTACAATAAATATACAACTATGATGAGCCTCCCGACTCCCGGGTGAGCGTCAACAGCATTTAATTCCACACATTGACAACATTATAGTATTCTTGGACAGAATAATATACTTTTTTCAATAATATGTTCTTAATCTTAACTTTAAATTGTTGAAGTGGCAGATCTGTAATTATTTCTGGAATTTTATTATACATGCGTATACCTCACAAGGTATACGCATTTTTGTCACAACAAAAAAGACTTTTTTGAGACGGAAACTAGGTGTAATTAGCTTATTTTTCCTTCTTTTTTTATCAAATTACTGAATATTTAAAGTTTGAGAATTGAAGATCTTTAAAACGACATATGTAAAACTACTTTTCACGGATGTTATGACGGCTAATTTTCATTGTTTCCTCTATAAGCCTAAAATGGCGACTACTTTGTCAGTCCATGGTTTTGTCGCTTCGAATAAAGTGACGCAGAAGATTATTTTTTTTTAATAAAAAAAAATATATTGTACATATATCGACGGAGAATTACCAATATCTACTAAATAACAATGTGCAAAAATTTATAGGAATAAATAAAAATAAAAAAAAAAAACTTAAAAACTTCGAAAAATATTAAGTTAGAAGGGAATAATAACTACTCAAATACTCAATCAATTAAAAATTAATATAAAAAATCAGTCAGAGTAACGTCAGCGATGTTTCCTAATTGATAGTCCATGGCAAGAAGGTAGGAGGGTAATTTCGATCGTCTTTATACACCCTCGCTATAGATTATGGCTTCTAACAATATATTTTCATGATAATTTAGATGGTCTTCCCATAAAATTTTTGAGTCATTATTTCAAGTCCTTATGGAATAAAGACTGCTTATAAATGCCTAAGTTACAAAAAATATCACAGCAAGGAGGTAAGGATATATTAGTAGTGCTCAGTCGACATGATATATACTAATTACGTTTTATTAGGCCTTCAGACTTCATAAAAATAATAAATGACTCCAATGACAAACACTGACTCATCTGCTGTTAATTAAAATGCGGCTTTGATTTTGGGACATTTTAGTCAATACGTATGGTGGAGATAAGTATTGAACACAATCTTTCAAAATCGGCAGAAGATTAAAGAACGGAGTGTCTTGACACTAAGTTCTCCGACCTATGAGGGAAAAAGACTTTATGTCCTTTTTTTACAAAATGCAAATAAAGTATATTAAAAAAGTCGTTTTTTTTAAATATGTATGTGTATTGTGTTGCTAACACTGTTTAATAATTTATGCAAGTTTGTACTCAGGGTTATGTTACATAATTATTTAGGCGGTCTATTCACAAAAATGTATCTATATATATGCTAAAACTGAAGCAAGAGTGTAGTGATTTGTCACCATGTGTAAAAAGTGATGAAAATTTGCAGTGTAAAGATTTTTTTTTTTAATATTTTATTAACTTCACGCTGTATCCCGCATATAGCGGGGTAGGCAGAGGGAACCAGAGAACCTAGTGTTAAGACACTCCATTCTCTTTCAACAATTCCGGTCCCCACTTTCCGCCGAATTGAGCGGAACTCAACGCCGCGCTTTGCCTTGTTACCAAGCCCAAGAAATGAAAATACTAAATTTTACATTTCCTGGAGTGGAATCGAACCCACAATCTGTCGCGTTTACAGTCGCACGCTTGTGCCTCTGCGTGCATAAATTTAAAAATCATAGACTGAGAAATAGATTTTAAATATTTTTTTTTTGAGAATGAAATACCTTTGCGATAAGCGATAACGTACAGATCACCAATGAAAGATATTGTGTTAATGCAGATATTACACTGTATATAGATATTTTGTTTGACATGTTTTTATCAGAAGAACAATATTTTGATAAATTTACTATACAAAGTTATTGATAACAAATGCCATTCTTCTTTTAAATTAAGGCATTTACGAAAAAATTTTTTTTTCTTTTTTTAACTTCACGCTGTATCCCGCATATAGCAGGGTAGGCAGAAGGAACCAGAGAACCTAGTGTTAAGACACTCCATTCTTTTTCAACAATTCCGTTCCCCACTTTCCGCCGAATTGAGGCATTGCGTGTTGAGTGGCGGAACTCAACGCCGCAGCGATGATGAACAGCAACGCTAAAATAAATATAACAATGTAATTTTATTGTATTTTTTTTGTTAAAAGTACAAATATTCGAAATGCGTTGTCGGATTCGTATGAATAAACAAAATTTATTACCTATGATAAGTGTGAAAGGTAAATGACATGGCTGAAAAACTGTCACTAATTAATGCAAAACGAATGAATGAATGATGAATAATTAAACGTAAAACGAATGAATGATTTTATGTTAATTTTTAAAGTATTATTTTTTATAGTATTCATTTACCTAGTGACTTTGAGCCAGTTATTTTTATATAACGTTTTAAAAAATGTAAATCATTTTTTAAAACTTTTTTTTTATAAACGTTAATTTGTTTTAGTTCCCGTAAAAAAAATAGAGAAAGTGTCTTTGAACGCTTCTCCTAAGGAATGGCCCTTAAAGCATCAATATATGATATTTCAGCTTTGTCTGTTGTAGTAATGAAATTTTATATACATTTGAAGCGGTGAGTGCAGAAACAACGTAAGTCACAAAAAATGCAAAAATTCTTAATCGATTTAAACTAGCATAGAAAGGCAAAATGCATGTTGTTTTTCTCCCTCCTGCAAAATTTGAAAATGCGGACTTACGTTGTTTCTGCACTCACCGATTCATTTATTAATAACATATTTTGTTATATAAATCATTAAAGTAAAATAATTTTCTTTATCTATAAAAATGTTTGCGTTACTGAGTGACTGACAGATAACACACAGCCGAATTAATTGGGTGTGGAAAGCTGAAATTTAGCATTTAAGTTCCTTAGGGGTCGTAGAGAAGCATTAAAAGAGTATTTCTCTAAATACCTATGTAAACCGGGATTTTGGGCTCATATAATCCACGTAAACAATGTTGAGGGCTACAACTTGTATTTTAAAATTGAATAAAAATGTAAAAATAAAAGTTATAACAACAATAATTGTAACAACAATAATACAATTTAAACATAGTGTGATTAGGATATTTTCACAGCTTATATATATCCTGCATAGCAGAGTAGACAGAAAGATGTGTCACTCAGAGACGTGTGACTAGTGTCACTCTGTTCTCCACATTCTGCCCAAAACAAGAAATTGTGTGTTGAGTGGCCTTAACTTACCAGAACGGAGAAATGAAATCAATATAAATGTCATGACCAATGTCACATGTCAATACATGTCATTTTCCCAAGTGGGAATTTAACCTACAGCCCCTCGCGTTTACAACCAGACGCTGTGCCACTGCGCTACGTCCTCATATATATTGGTCATATAAGTTAGAACATATGCCAAAAGCTCTAATTTAATCATGTTATATTCATTTTCAGGTTTCCTCGTACCTTTAGATGCGGAAGGAGTGTTCCGCGGCAAGAAAGAGCCCTTAATGGGCGTAAGGTGCGTATTTTTTTCATTTTCCATCTGTCTTCCCTTATCTATTGCTGTTTCTTTTAATATTTCACTCTAAAACGTATGCTGGCATCGTATATTAGGTACATACGTGAAATAGACAAAAAAATATAGAGACACATCGAATCAATACCTACTTAAATTGTGACAAATTTTATTTATTTAATTTTCATACACGTGATTTCAAAAATAAATAAAATTTATTATTTAATATTAAAAAAACTTCCCGAAATTCGTCTAAGTGTTCCAGTTAAATAGATGTAGAATCACAGTTAAGTGGCGGAACTTAACACCGCGCTTAGTCTTACCAGAGCGGGAACAGAACCCACAACACGCGCGTTTACGTCAGAATGTCCCAGTGCGCCACGATGGCCTTGCTTATGACAAATGTAATTCAATTCTCTTCTCGATTCTACTATTTAAAAACGCCATTTAAACTATGATCATTATTAAGGCCATAAATATGAAAAGCACGACATAGTATAATACATATATTTAAATGTGGCAATAATTTGTTTATTTGTTCTCTATAAGTGCGCAATGTGGTTTCTAACACGTCTTTTGTTATATTTTGTTGTTTAAATTTTATTACGTTTCTTACAATTTGTTACATATGATATGTAGATGGCAATATAAGAACGCTGCTGTAGAATATCTTACGTGTATATAACTCGTAAATATATCTCGTTTATGTTCCCGCACGACTCCCGCAAGTCGAGGTCCTAGTCCCGCAGGGGATGCCCTTGCGTTTGTCGGCGTTGCGATGATAAAAGGACTATATTTTCATAGTATGAACTTGTTGTCCTTCTTTAGACGACCAGAATAAATAGAGATTAGTTTTGAAAATGTTAACTTTCATTTATTTCTTATTGTAAATAAATTATTATTTGCAAAAGATCAGAAGAACGGTCGTATATCAAATATATGTACTTTGATTGTATACATATTCATTACTGTCCTATATGTATAGATATTATGTTATTTACTTCTGTATGATAACAATGTATGTATCATTCATTTTATAACCATGTTAAAGTATCACTTGTTTAGGAAGCATGTGTGACTTATTACGTATACAAGTTTTAATCCAATGTTATATAGGTGTCCCAAAATTAACGCAAGACTTAAATTAAATAGAAAATGCCATTTTAGTCTTTTAATAGCGAATGAATAATGAATATAATAGCAAATGGCGGCAAAGTCAAATCTTGCGTTAATTTTAGGACACCTTTATTATATAGTGTATGTTCTTGCAGTTAAACTTGACACACTTCCCATTGTCCGATTGAACTGAAATTTAGAATACACCTTTAATTCTTATCATAATGAATGCATTATAAATGTATATATATTCACTATTGTAATTAAACCACATAACAAAATGGCCGCTGCAACAAAATGGCGGAATATCTACATATTTTGGTACAACATACGCAATATGAGTATAACATAAAAAGAAAAATTGTAGTATACAGTAAAAAATACACCATAAAAAATAAACTTAAATCCTAGTTAGTTGCCATCATAACGTTCTACATTAAAGATTCTTTTTTTTTTTTCAATTCTATTATATTTATATATTACTCTATTTTCTTCAAAACCATGTGTATAACAAAACAATAACAAAAAGAGACAAATGAAGCAGATATAAAGCACTTGTATCAGGGCGGCGACCGCGTGCGACCTGACGTTGGACGAGGTTCGAATTCCGCGCGGTTACCTAGTAGGGCAGGCGGGGGACGGGTTCAAGATCGCAATGGGACAGCTCGATCAGGGCAGGATAGGGATTGCTGCTCATGCTGTTGGTGAGGAATTATTTTTCATTACAATAAGAAAAACTACTAACCTTTTCTGATGATATCCATAACGTTTTAGTTGATGGGATAATTTTTTTGTATAATACATACATAATAAATGTCAGGATACAAGGTATACAGGGTACAATATACAGGGCTAAAATGCCCTAAAGAATTTTCATATAGAAAATTAATTGTTTCTGAAATTTATATTTCTGAGTATTCTTTTATTCCGACTTATCTTAAAATCGTTTATAATTTTAAAGGGACTTTCAAATCATATTTTCGGATAATTTGTATTTAAACTCAATATATACTTACGTTTGATATATTTTTTTAATAATAACATTTATATAATTGTGTCTTATTTATGTAATAATAATATATCAAGGTTAATATATAGATAATAAAAAGTCGTGTTATGTTATTTCTAGGAATTGCTCAAGCGGCGTTGGACACGGCGCTTAACTACGCGAAAGAAAGAGTTGCGTTTGGAAAAAGCTTAACCAGGCTGCCTTCTGTTAAGGTAATAAATATATTACGTGGAATATTTACAAAAAGTTTTTTAATAATTTATTTTTTGAGTTTTTATATTCCTAAGAACAAATATTTTCTTTGTGTTATTCTCATGTCGTTATATTAAATTTGAACATCATATATGCACTGAGCTGTATTTAAGTTAACTAAACAACAAAGCTTAACAAAAATATTCAAAAAATTGGTACCTGTCTGGCATAAAAAATATTTTGCCTGAATATTTTTTCTATAAAATCAATTTTAAAATGCGATACAGTATTACACTAATGTAGTTATTATTCCAATATAATCTCTGAATATTCAGCTTAGTATTGGAAATAAATAAATAATTGAAATAATTTTTTTTAATGATGAAAAGCATCAGAAATACGCCATAGAGAGAATGTAATTGTTTGAAATTGTATTATATTATAAATAATTGTAAACAATTATATGACTTTGTTATAGCTAATTTATAAAAAGATTTCCATTATTATTCATATCATGCACATAATGAAGTGAATTCATGTTTTTTCCAAGTATACCATATATCATAAGTAGGTCATTGACTAACTAAGCCACTTCGTGGTACGGCGACATACGATATCGGAGGTTCCTACGTACACTGGTACAAGTGCAAAAGCACAACTTAACATGAGAACTATTTAATGGTTCGTAACATAGTTATTTTGTCATTGTTCCAGGAATTCATTAATTAAAGGATTTATTTACTTTGATAAATTACAATATTACAAACTCAATTATAACTTTTCGGTACAATTGTATTTTTGGACTTGTATTATGTACGTAGAAGTCGATGTAGCAATGCTTGTCTTTTAATTTGAACATATCAAATTAAAGAAATATGAATATACTTGTATAATAAATGATTTAATTTTGGAGTTTACATTGCGAATTCTTGAAACAAGTATGGATCTATAAATTTATATATTTACTACCTATTGATAATTCAATTTCCTTTTTCATAATATTACTATTTATATTGTTAGCAGACAAAACATTTTTTTTTTACCAAATGTTTTACTTTATAGACCGCGCGCGATTTGAGCGTAGCTCTGTAGAATGTGCTAGTGTTCTGACAGACGAATTTTTAAAAAAGTATTGATAATTTACAAGAAATAAAAGTTATACTTCTTATAAATTTTCGGTTTCTTTTTTTGCATTTACTTGGCTTTTAATTTCCACCTGGTCGATAACCTATTTTCATGAGAAGCCCTAATCGGTACGATTTTTATAGCATTCTTCGGCATTTTACGTGCTCGGCGATGAATAAAAAAACGTTTTTTTATATTATTTGAAGTACTAGCTTCAGTAATTTTTAAAATAAGAAACAAAAGGACTTCAATATTTTATAAAAAGAATTTTATATTCTGTCGACTATCGATACACATGCAAGACACAAAGAACAGCAATATACTTTGGGCTTGCGAGGCGACACCAACGAAGTCGGGGAGAGATGTTCCCGCGCTTCACTTCAGGTCTCGACTGCGCTCAAATCGCGCGTGGTCTATACCTTTGTTTAAATTGTTATTTAATTTCAATAATTACTTTAAGATTACAATATCTCAAGGATATTAAGAACGGAACGGTTTATACTGATTATCACTTGACACTTGTCACGTATTATTTGTTAATATAATGATTTATCCTAACTATACGAATAAAACTTTTAAAACTATTGTAGCGGACGACGGACGGAGAATTGTAATAATAGTAAAGATATTGTTAATATAGTCAATGCTTGTTTACGAAATACGTGACATCTTAACATTCGTTCGGAATACGCGGCACATCAACAAGCTCTGAAGAAATTGAAATAATAGAAGAAATACAGTCCTTTTGAAGATACTGGGAAGTGGAGTTTCATTCCGTGAGAAATCACAAAGACCTCCACAACAACTATAACAAAATATACTTATTAACAACAAATAAAAATTAACTAATAAAAATCTATTTCCCACCCACAGGACAGACTAACAGACATGTGTATACTAACAGAGACGGCCCGCCTCCTCACGTACCGCGCGGCGGTCGACGTCAGCACTAAGAACTCGTCCATGGCTAAGTACGTGGCGGGCAGGAACGCGGCCGCCGTCGCCGACCACGCCGTGCAAATCATGGGGGGGAAGGGGTTGAGCACTAAGTATGATGCTGAGAGGCATTATAGGTGGGTTATTATACTTTTTTATTTTTTTTTAGCTTCACGCCGTACATAGCAGGATAGGCAGAGAGAACTTGAGAACCTAGTGTTAAGACACTCTGTTCTCCAGGGGTGGCTTAACCTATAAGGTGGGTTCTGGGGGTGGTGTCTTAGAGGGCGTCGCGACGCTTTTCAACAGTTTTTTAGCAAAATTGCGTGTAAAAAAATAAGTAAAAAGTTTCGTATGTTGAGTGTTTATGTATACGAAAAAAATACAAGGTAATAAAAAATAGGTTATATTAAAAGAAGAAATTTAGCATTTAATTAATATTTTTTGAAAATAAAAAAAAGGCAAAGCTATAGCCGCGGGGAAATGAAATTAAGAAATATGAAACATTATACATATTAAATATTTTCATTCCCTTTAGTGGGAATCGAACCTACAATCTGTTACAGTCGCACGATTATGTCTCTGCGCCACGACTGGCCTCTTTATTATTTTATCAATTGTATTTTTTGCAGCTTCACGCAAAGCAGGGTAATCAGAATGAAACAAGTGTCATCATTTGAACTCAATATGGACTTTATTTAACCAGAGCGATGATATGATAATAATTTTAATTTTTAATATAGTCATTCCTCCGATTGCTTAGAGTCTAGCATTCTAATCCATCAATACATTCCGTTCCGCCTTCTTTGAATGAAAGCCATTACAGTTGAATGGCGGAAATCAACGCCGTGTCTTATGTTATCAGATCGGGCAAAACATAATAATTTAAAAACAACATTTCTAGGTGTGGAGATCTAATCCACAACCTATCGCTGTTCAAACCACATTCTGTCCTATTGCGCCATGATGGCCACGAAATATATAAATTTTTAATTTTATTTAACTTTAGTTTTTATTTAATTATTATATCATATACAATATTTTTTATTTTATTTTTCAGGGACGCCCGAGGCACCCAAATATACGGTGGAGTGACGGACATACAGAAACGCCTTGTGGGACACTACTTGCTCAAAGAGAACGACGCACTTTGATTGAAATCGAATAAACATACATTTCTTTTATTGAACTGTCGAATTTAAAAACAAATATTTATTAAGAATAAACTATGTACTTATATTGTATATTTTTATAATGTTTTTTGTGAAAGATAAATGTGTCAAAGTATATTGTGGAATATTCTTTATTGCACTTAAAAAGCCCTTATATAACGATTTCTTTTTTTTTTATTTTCTAGACCAGGGCTTCTTAACTTTTGTCATTCACGACCTCATTTATGATTGCGAGTTTCTTGACGACCCCGTACAAATTGGTAATTGGCCAAAATGGTATATATAAATATTTGACATTAAAATCTCTCGATTCCAGAATTTTCTACGCGACCCCATTTGGGGTCGCGACCCATAGTTTAAGAAGCCCTGTTCTAGACTATTCTTGAATGACTGTGTATTTTCTGTTATGCATTTACAATATACGTAATGATGATTTAATTTCTTTTCTTGTTTTTAATTAAATTTAAATTTATTATGAAAAAGAGCTCAAATTATTTTTTATTTTATTGTATTTTTATTACTTTGTTCTTTATAATATTTATAGATTTCATTAAACTAGATCAACCCACAATGCCTCAATTCGGCGGAAAGTGGGGAACAGAATTGTTTAAAGAGAATGGAGTGTCTTAACACTTGGTTCTTTGGTTCCCTCTGTCTACCCCGTTATATGCGGGATACAGCGTGAAGTAAATAAAAAAAATAAACTAGATTGCAAATTAGTTAGTATTTTTCTAAGATGACATTCAGACAGAGAATAAAATTATACTTTTTTTCCCTACATAGACTGTATATAAATATTTTTGACCAGTGTTTAATATTTGGTTCTTTCAATATATTAATTTTTCATACAATTTTAACTGAAATTTTTATTTTTTGAAAATGAATTTATAAATCCTAATATATTGTTTCTATAATTAAAATATATATTTTAATTGAAAATATATATTTTTGAAACATAAAATTGACAATAAATATACATATTTATAAAATTATATAAGGAATTAAATAATTATAATAGAACTGTACTTATATTAAATATTAAATTGTTGTTTATTATTTACTGTTGCATTTGAGATGAAATATATTTATTTTCTTCTAAATTATATTGTTTTTATTTCTTCTTCTTCTTCTTCTGCATAGCATTTATCCCGGCACTCAGTCAGTGTTTGCTTTCCTACTTAGACTCCTCCACTTTGCATAGTCTATAACATCACTTGCGTAGTGACTCAACTCTCCGCGTTCTTGAGACACTACGCAAGCGATTAGTGGAGTGATTTAACTCTCCGTTCGCGTAGTGACTAAAACTCTCCGCTTTCTTAGTGTTTCAACTCTCAGCTTGCGTAATGAATCAACTCTCCGCGCGCGTAGTGACTAAACTCTCCGCTTGTTCAGTGGTTCAACTCTCCGCTTGCGTAGTGACTCAACTCTCCGCTTGCGTAGTGTCTCAAATCTCAGCTGGCTTAGTGACTCAACTCTCCGCTTTCTTGGTGACTCAATTCTTCGCTTGCTAAGTGACTCTACTCTCCGATTTCATAGTGACTTAAATCTAAGTAAGGCTGTTTGTTTTGATAGTTTAAAGACACTGCGTATCGAGTTATGCTCGACGTACCTAGTCAAAATACGATGTTAGATCGTCCAACGTCGTTTGCGTGTCGTATTTTGGCTCAGCAGAAAAGTAGAGAATTTAAAACTTAATGACCATAAAATGGAATCGAAACTACAAGTCCAGTCAGACATTTCACAATTTGCCATGGTGACTTCAGTTTTTAATTTTTTATATTAAATATTTACAATTTACCATACTAAAAAAAAAGACAACAAATTCTGAACTTCCTATCTGCCTGTCCGACATAAAAAATAAATATACACTATTGTTTGTAGAAATACATAGAAATAAGTCGCAATTGGGATCTAGGCTAACTCATTTTTTTATTAAAAATTAAAAAAAACCTCTTTAAACAAATTTACACTCCAATCCAATTTTTTGTACTTTTACCGGCACCGCTTATTTTAGGTAGGTACATACTGTTTATTGGTAGGGCGGCAATTTAAATTGCGTTATTTATAGCTGTGTAATTGTACCGTTTAAGTTTTAATCCCTTACTATCTAGTCTACGTCATTTTCAGCTATATACACACGCATCATCAATGTCGCGATAGCGCCCCGATAAAAAGAATCTTATCATTCCACTTCGATATCGCGCCGAACGTACATGTATTCGTAACATTCAAAAATAAAACATGCGCGCCATTAGCGTTTTGACACTTTATTTTTTAATTTTCAAACTTACCATAGCACAGGATGAAGTGACTGAGCCTACAGTGATCAGATTAATAAAAGTGTGTGATTATTGTACTTGTAGTGAAATACCTGATGTGGATGGTACTTACGTAGTGTTCAACATACAGTGTTCTGAATTGGATAAAATAGAAAACCTCGCCGATCTTGATAAAATTCAATGGCCAGATAATCCTAATGGATTAAAAATTGCTGCAACGTTCGAAGGGTTGGGACTTACCACATTAGGCAAGTGAGTAATGCAAACAATTTTACATATATTATCTGTATATCTTTTTCAGGGCTGGCTATTGATATAATGTACCTTATTAGTATAGTGATTCATTACAGATAATAAAATGTCCCATGAAGAAAATGAAATGTTCAGGGTTATGTACATATGTAGTTTATTGTTACAAAGCTTAATATCTTATACTAAACAATAAATGCTAGATAAAATTGCGTCATAGCTATTCTTATATTAGGTAGGTAGATACTTGCCCAATTGAGAACGCAGGTTTAAATCGTCTTGATTATCTTAACAACTTTATCTGTTAGCAAATAAATCTAACTTTAAACGATGAACTTGTATTTGTCTTTCATTAATAATGCCCTTTGTAATTGTTGCTTAGAAATTACTTAAATGTTTTTTTTTTGGGCTGTAACAAAAAAATTTGACTTACGTATGAATTATCGTGAAATTATTGAAATCTTTTTATTTTCCAGTATAAATAACATTTTTTTTTAAATGTAGTATTTTAGATACGAAGTATCTATAGTATAGTATAAGCAATATTTATAGGTATACCAACGACTTAAGTTATGCTTAATATATTTTTAAAATTAGTAGGTCTTTATTGGTACGGTAACTAAAATTTAGGAGAATAAATATTCTACCTGATTAGTAGATAAAGGTAATAATTATAAGTACTAGATACCAGTGGCGAAGGGTAAAAATTTTAAAAAGGTAAGCCAGTAGTTTTGGGGAAGCCGGTATATTAAAGGAAGCCGATATACTTAGAGAAGCTGTTACATAGTTCTAAGCCAGTATACATGGATGACGGTATAGGATGTTGAGGTTTTTTGCAATCTCACTCTCAATTTTGTTTCGATTTCGTTTTTTTCGGTATATCAAATTTACTAGTAAATCGACCATTTATTGTAATTTACAAAAGATGAGCCGATGGGAATCGTGTTAAATGGACACTTTTAGGTACACAGTTAGTGATAGTGATATATATATTTATGATATATAAATATTATAATCGTAAATGAAATACCATGGTGGTATAAAAATGACTGTCAAACAATATACAACAAACACATTTTTATCAATATAATGTCATGCTTAATTTCACTTTTTAGAATTTGTTACTACACTAAGTATTATTTTAAAAATATTATCTAAGTTCTTTGTATAGGCAAATACAAATATTTTTCAATGAATCGTCTAAATTATGGGAGATTGGTTAAGAGTGAATAAGCTTTCTTTTTTCTTTTTTTTTTTAACTTCACGCTGTATCCCACATATAGCAGGGTAGGCAGAGGGAACCTGAGAACCTAGTGTTAAGACACTCCGTTCTCTTACACAATTCCGTTCTACACTTTCCGCCAAATTGAAGCATTACGTGTTGAGTGGCGGAACTCAACGCCGCGCTTTTGCCTTGTTACCAAACCCAGAAAATGAAAATACTAACATTTTCTGGAGTGGGAATCGAACCCACAACCTGTCGTGTTTACAGTCGCACGCTTGTGCCGCCACGCCACGACAGGCGTTATAAACTTTTTATATTTTATTATTTTGTTTAAATAATGCTACTCTGGAGTTTATGGGTTAATCATTTATATCCGAAATTAAATCATAACTCTTAAATTGCAGAAAAATAAAAAATAATAACTAATTACACGACAACCGCTAGTTACTTGTATTCTGTAAATGCAAATGTATTCAATCATGCAAATCAATAAAAATTTAATAACATTTAGCGGTACGTATTAATCGTTATAAAATTAGTTGAACCGCAAACGTGAATTAAAAAAACATTAGAAATTCGATCTTAACAATTATTTGTTTTATTACGATACCATTTTAAAACATTTATGTAATTCATCTCAGATGTCATTCAATAGTAGTTTTTTTTTATCTTCACGCTTTTTCACTCATTTTAACGTGGGCAAAGCGTGAAGATCAAAAAAAGTGTAATCATTTTCCGTTCAAAATTGAAACATTGCGTGTTAAGTGTTGGACTCGAAACCCCGAACTCCGAACGCTGCAGTTTATCTTACTAGAGCGAGGAAATCAAAAACATTTAAATATTCCCCCACAATGGGATTCAACTCACAACCTGCCAACTCGCGTCTGTATATCCTGAGTTATTGTTTATCTTCTAGGCAAGCGTGCGTCGTCGTAGACCGCATCAACGCTTAACATCAGGCTTAATGTGGTCAAACGTATGCCTATCCTTCATTTATATATATATATATAAAAAAAAACTATTTAGCTAGATAACGCCTGTCGTGGCGCAGAGGCACAAGCGTGCGACTGTAAACGCAACAGGTTGTGGGTTTGATTCCCACTCCAGGAAATGTAAATTTTAGTATTTTCATTTCTTGAGTTTGGTAACAAAACAAAGCGCGGCGTTGAGTTCCGCCACTCAACACGCAATGCCTCAATTCGGCGGAAAGTGGGGAACTGAATTGTTGAAAGAGAATGGAGTGTCTTAACACTAGGTTCTCTGGTTCCTTCTGTCTACCCTGCTATATGCGGGACACAGCGTGAAGTGAAAAAAAAACTATTTAGCGTTCGGAACTACTAAAGATATATAAATACGTTTATACATTTATATATATATATCCATACATACAAAACATACACATACATACATATAACAAGATTGAAGTAAGAGAAGTAAGTTTTAATTTTAAAGATAACTCTTTTCGACTTAATAAAATTATTAATATTTTAAATAATATAGTTACATATAGGTATTTTGACAACGCTGGTTTAAAAAATATATGTCATGTCCCCTTTTTGTGTGTTTCAAATTATCATTTTTTAGTTATCTATATTTTTTTTTCACGTTATATAAAAGCAGCTGCATCTAGTACCAAAATTTACTTAATTAGAAGATTCTACATTGATAAGGAGTCAGTCACTTCCTGCGACGATTCGCAACTCAAACACAGCTGACATACTACTGATTGATAGCTCTTGCGCAAACTCACCTACAGTTTTAGCGAGGTCATTGACATTTAAATAATTAGTGATAAGTGATAACGAAATAATAGTACATGTTTAGAATTGTCTAAAATAGTTTTAATAGTTTAATAGTTTTCTCCCTGTAAGGGGACGGGGTTAGAATACAATTCGCCTCTGCCGCTGGGTAGCGTCCCGTAAGAAGAGGCGGGTATCCCAGTAGTTAAGTGGTAGGAGGCTCGGTTTTCGATTGGCTCGCGACCACTATCATGTCAACGACGAAACCACCAAACAAAAAACAACAAAAGACGAAACCGCCAAATATCGAATGATGTTTTCCGTTTCATACATGTAAGCCAGGTTTTCCCCAGAATATGGTAGTTCCGATAGTGAACATTATCCTTCCCTTCCATCTATATTCATTAGGTTTAGATGTCCATGGACGAAGGTAACTGCGAATGGTACTTACCATCAGGTGGTCCTTCTGCTCGTTTGCTCTCCGTTATCCATAAATAAAAAGAAAAAAAATAGTTTTAGCGAATTCAAAGTCACAAGAGGGGAATTATATAGGTAATATTATGCAACCCATCAAAGTGTGCATATTTTAGCTACGAGTATGTTGAGTAATAGTTGTAGATTCGATACATACACGTAAAAGTGTTTACCAAAAATAGTTCTTTTGCTTTGGTTGTATTATAAAATATAACATTGGATACTGGATATGTAATCGACAGTGCTTCTAATATGAGGAGAAAGTGGACAATGACTTATCTAGGCCTTAAATATTTTTAGTAAAAAGCAAAAGATGCGTAAAGGTAAATATGAAACACTTTAAATATAACTGATCTGACGCATTGCGCGTCGTTACAGATAACTTATCTAACAGTATCAAGAGTTTTATCAATTCTTGTAAATTTAATTTCCTATTAATTCCTAGTTTACCTCACTATTATCAGAAAAAAGTTGTAAGATGTGATATTCTTGTTTTCGATATCTTTGTTGTTTTTTAACATGAAAATGAAAAAAAAATTAAAGTGTTTGACTTTAAAATCTTACTATGGTAGATATGTAATAAAAAACATTTTTATTACATATCTACCATAGTAAGATTACGTATAAAAACACGGCGTATAAAAATTGAACATAGCGAGACTTGCGGAGAGTTGAGAATTTGCGGCTTTTCAAAATTGTTTAAGTGCTCTGAGCACTGAACTATATTTTCCCACTACATACTTGTAATTATTATCCGTTTCCTAAAAATAGTTTCTCTTAACCTAAGTAAAAAAAAGTATGAAAAGATGTATGTATTAAATTTACCTCAATTCGTTTAAATTCAGTAGTGTTAAAATTGTAAATGAAATATTTTAATTACAATAAAATAATATACTATGTGCTACCCAAGACTTCGCTCACTTGATCGATGAAAATTGGCAACATTTTTGATCTCGCCATGGAAATGAGATGTCTTACGACGGTAAAAAGTAGCTTATTTCACCTTAATATCTATATTTATTAAAAATGTCTTAATATAACATGGTTTCATTGCAACTTGAAAAAAAGACAAACAAACAAACAAAAATTACAATATTAGTAAGGATTAATAAGAGATATTTTTGTTAATGGATATAAGTTTTTTTTTTAACTTCTTGCTGTATCCCGCATATAGCGGGGTGGGCAGAGGGAACCAGAGAACCTAGTGTTAAGACACTCCATTCTCTTTCAACATTTCCGTTCCCCACTTTCCGCCAAATTGAGGCATTGCCTGTTGAGTGGCGGAACTCAACGCCGCGCTTTACCTTGTTACCAAACCCAAGAAATGAAAATACTAAATTTTACATTTCCTGGAATGGGAATCGAACCCACAACTTGTCGCGTTTACAGTGGCGTGTGTTATATTTAATTCAAATAACATTTAACTAATTTCAATAATAAATAGGCAAATTAGATTTTTACTTGTATAAGTGGCGAACTAATTTTATTTAACAAGGCAAAGTTCTTGAAGTCCTGTTTGTCATTTAACCTTCACAGCTCAAGTTGTAAATCACTGGCACATTAAGAACA
Organism: Philaethria dido; assembly: GCA_033558755.1. Lineage (NCBI taxonomy): Eukaryota > Metazoa > Arthropoda > Insecta > Lepidoptera > Nymphalidae > Philaethria > Philaethria dido. The sequence goes on along the minus strand of JAKGSA010000191.1, from coordinate 33,050 downwards.
GATTACTTGACGTAATCAGGACTTCTTGGTATATTTCCTAGTAGACTAATTTAAGTCTATAAAGAATATATGATAATATGTGGTCATCGTGGCAGTGCGGCAAACTGACTGTAAACGCGATTGGCTGCTGGTTCGACTTCCATTCTGGGGAATGATCATATTTAAATTCACTTGAGAGAATATTTCCGTACCAGTCGTAAAAGAGTTCATAAATTTATAAAACATACTTTTTAGAATTTTTTATACTTACTTATTTATTAAACGTATAAATAAAACAATATTAATGCCTATTAATATAAAAAAAAGTGTATGCATGTCTACTTTTTTCCTGTTCCCACCACCTACAAATTTTTATTTAAAATACGTCTTACAAATAACTAATAAACAGTATCATTCATAGACACATAATGTTATATTTTAAATTTTCTATTTCAGGTTGCCACCAAATTTTCAAGTTGAAACTCTCCAATTCATAGGCAACGGCATCAAAACCTATTGGCCCGATCCATTTAGTGATGTGTCAAATTTAAAAAAGTTATCATTCAGTCAAAATGAACTGGCTGAAATTACTCCAGACTTATTTACAAAAATTGAGAAATTGGAGGACTTAGATCTGTCCTATAATAAATTAATACAATTAAATTCCTTAGATTTTAAATATTTACATCATGTGAGGAAACTGAATTTGCAAAGCAATTTGCTGAAAAAAATACCAGTAGAAGCTTTACAGCCGATGACGATGCTTGAGGACTTAGATTTAAGCAAAAACGGTATTTCCGATATACTATTGAAACGAATAGAGAGTACAACATTTAAATCAATTAAACGATTAAGTTTGAATGGTAACAGAATACGATCTATTTCGAAGGAATCGTTTCCTGAAGATAATAGTATGTAAGTATGATATAGTTTATCTTACATTATGGCTTTGAGGCCATCGTGGCGCAATGGGACAGTATATAATTGTAAACGCAACTGGTTGTGGGTTCGATGCCTACTCGGGGTTATAATTATATTTAAAATGTTTTCATTGCCCCGTTCTGGTAAAACAAATGACTTCCGTCACTCAACACATTGACATTAGACTCTCTGTCTACCCGACTGCATTAAAGAAATACGCGTAAAGTTAAAAAAATAGCTAATATTGAAGTTAAAGCCACCATAAAATGATAGTAATCGATATCTTATCTAAACATGGAGTGTGCAACAATTGCATTTAAGTAGCACAGATTAAAATATGGTACACTTTTTAATTATATTATTTGTTTAAAGTTAATACGAATCACCATACCACCATCGCATTGTCTTGTCTTTTGATCGTAGGTTCATGGGTTCAAATTCAATTTGTAAAAAATTGTATATGTATTTGTTATTTGTTTTTATGTTAATGAAATTGTACATTTATTCTTCGTTGATACAAATTTAAGAAAAAGTGGCTAACATGGAAAAAAAAAAGAAAAAATGGTTCAGTTTAATATTCATTTACGTGTTGTAATATTTCAGAGAGCTACTGGATTTATCTAACAACATAATAGAAGTGATCGAAGAAAATTCCTTACTATCGTGCACTCATTTAAGGGAACTAAATCTTGCGCAAAATAACATAACGTTCACCTTTGCTCTCCCACCGACGTTGCAGATTGCTATATTGAAGATAAACACATTGTATCACTGGCCGAAGTTTCCGAGTGGTATTACTTATATTGACTTATCATATAATCGATTATCCGCTTTATATGACGAAAGTAATGTTGAATTTGATAATTTAGAGGTAAGAATTGTTTTATTTTTAATTTTCGATTAAAGCGATTTTCTTATGTACAATTACTTCAATTTGCTCAGAATATATCCTAACTGTCGTATTTAGTCCTAAATATCGAGGTTCTCGTTTATTTCTACGGGTTATTTTAGCTACATGTTTATAAATTATTACAACAAACATTAAACTTCAGCTTTTCTGTATCAAAGATACAGAAAATAATATATTTATTATTTTAATTGCATTTTGTAATTCTCAAATGCTTAACTATACCTGCTTACCATTTTCAGGTTCTCAGTATCGGTGGTAATCAAATTAAAGATTTTCAAATAAAACGCAAACTGCCTAAGTTATTCAGTTTAGATATTTCCTACAACTTAATTTCGGACGTACCCAAGTGTTTAAGCAGCCAGGTGTTTCCTAATCTAGAAGAACTACGCTTGGATGGAAACCCATTAGAAACTATTTACTTCAAGAATATTATAGCTCTAAAGAGTTTGTATATGAATGACCTGAATAGATTAACTGTAGTTGAGGATAAGGCCTTCAGTAATGTGGTTGGCAGAAGTATTGATGAAATACCACTAGAAAATAGTTGTTTTTCATTGTATTTATCGAATTGTGCTTCTTTGGCGGCTATACAGGAGGGAGCTTTTGATGCTACGTCGCTGTGTACGGTGAGTTATTAAGTTATATATAGGACAGTGTGTGACGCTAAGTTCTGTCTAAGAACAACCTTGCCTAAAGTTGGGCCAAAAGTCTTTTTAAATTTCAAAGAATATTAAAAAAGAAGCTAGTTATATATTTATAATATTTAAAAACTGTTTATTTATTATCATAGTACTCAAATGGGGATTTTATTTCAAAATTACATGACTTAAATATGATCTTATCATAAACATGAATGTGAAAATATTATGTTAGATGTCAGACACTTTTGATCCACCTTTCTCTGTATTAACTCCTACAAGTAGAGAACTATTTAAATTGCTTAAATACCTCCCGATGTTAGCTATATTAATACCATAATATCCTAAAGGTTTTCATAAAAGTTTTTTAAAGTCATATTATTATCCCATAATATATTTTGATTTCAGTTGGACATAAGTAAGAACAAATTGTCGTCACTGTCTAAAACATTACTGGACTGGTCCACCTTATCTGAGGGTGTCAACTTACAATTCAACCCCTGGCACTGTACGTGCGATTTACAATGGATACTGGATATATTGGTGCCGCAGATATACAAAACGAACTCGAATTTACTTGCTGAATTAAGGTATTATTATTTTCTTTATTTTGTTGTCTTTATAGTTACCGCCAGAGCTTAAGACGTACATGCGTGTTGAGTGGCGAAAATTAATGTCGAGCTTTGTTTTGCCTATGTCCCCGCATAGAAATATTTTTAATTTCCCCGAGCATGAATGGAACCCACAGCGACGTTTAAAGTGTGATACTGTTCATTGCATCTGTCCTCTATCTATTATGACTATTTATTATTGTTTTTTTTTTTTAACTTCACGCTGTATCCCGCATATAGCGGGGTAGGCAGAGCGAACCAGAGAACCTAGTGTTAAGACACTCCACTCTCTTTCAACATTTCCGTTCCCCACTTTCCGCCAAATTCAGGCATTGCGTGTCGAGTGGCGGAACTCAACGCCAAATTATTGTTCTCTATCTTATTTCTTCTTCTATTTCCGGCTCTCTTCGATCTCCAGCAAATGTGGTCTCATTTTAATAAGAACTTTGTAAAACGATATAATCGGTTAAGTTATTTTAAAATGTTGTAATGTATTTATAGGTGTGCCTCCCCACGAGCGTATTCAGGTCTGCGTCTGGTGCACTGGTACAACTGGACGGAGCAGGCGATGTGCAATGACGTGCTCACGAGGGGAGGACCGAGCGGTACCTATATGGTATGGAATTATAATATACAATTTATTTTTCTATATTTATGGATAAGTGCATATTATGACTATTTCATTAAATAGTTTCTATGTTATGTTAATATTTACTTATTATTTTTTATGAATTTACCTTCCAAGCCTATTTCTATCACACGTAAACGAAAACCCGTTAATACTCTATTAGTATTCTTTTCAAAGTATTGGTCAAAATTTAGTTTTCGTATGATTGTAAACGACCAAAAATAATTTTTTGATTAACATATCTTACAAAGTAGTAATCGATTGTTTTGAACCATGACACTCGGTTCTATACTTTCCGCCCAAATGTAATATGTCGGTATTACGTATTGAGCGGCGAAAACCAACGCCACACTTTGTCTCACTTTCAAAGAAATTAAAATAATTTAAATATGAGCCCCCCCCGAGTAGGAACCGCCAACTAATACCGATTACAATCAGACGTCCCACTCCACCACAATGATCCCATATTTAAATATGTATTAATAATTAAATTAATATATTTACAGATAAATGAATCTAGAGAAACTGGACCGAAGATAAATTCCCTAACATTAATTCTTGGTTGCGTAGTAATAGTAACGTTGCTTATAGCAATAGCACTATCTGTGTACGTAGTGAAAACACGACGAAGGCATAGAGTGAGGCAGAACGCACTCAATCGCAAAAGACAGGACTCCTCCGATTTTAAAAACACAAATGGATCACAAAAGGAACCATTTTCTGCTTTAAATAGAATATGAAAAAATAAATGTCATATTTTTGGAGATGTCAAAGATGTTGTAATGGTGACTATTGCCAAACGTTTTGTAGTAGTGAATACAGGCAGTTTTTGTAAATGAAAATCAAAGATTAGATCTATTTTTTTAATTACTTAATATAAAAAATAATAATATATAGAAATATTGTGTTGTGAATATACTTTATATAATAATTATATTCTTTTTTTTTAGAAGCCTTTTTCGAAAAATGTATAATTTAATATTTAAAATTGTCATGTAAGTATTGTATTTAATTGTTTTCAAGTTGTATAAAATAGTAATAAGATTACAATAATTATATTTAGAATTTTGCAACATCTTTTTGAACTTTGCGTTTTTATATCAGAACCATAAACACCAGCGCTAGTCATTAATATGTTTTTTTATCTGTACCGGGCGTGAATAGGTTCATAAATTAAAAAAGAAACTTCTTTTCAGGGCAGGCGTTTTGAAACTTTATTTGAAAACTCTGTTTTATTTTTATTTAATTTTGTTTTACTTGAACGTATTTAATTTCTTTGAATAGTTTTGACTTAGCAACTTAGCAGTACAATTTAAAAAAAAAACAAATTTTAATGTCTATTTTAATGAATTAAATATTAATATTTAAAAAATATATATATACGAGTAATAACCACTTATCAACCTAATCACGTCTGGATTTTATTTAGTTTATACTTTGTTACATTACTATATTATTTAAAAAAAATACGTAAATATAAATATAATTTTCATGATTCAATCAAATAAGTTTTAGTGTACATTAATAAAATCAGTATTGTTGTAAATTTAGGAGCTAAATAAAAATTTTATACGCTTCTTTGACTTTATCTTCCCAATGGATTGAGTATCTTTCGTATCACAGATGGTCCATTCCATATGCCTTTTATTAACTGATTCCAATAAATATAAGGAAGTATGTCTTTGTGCATAAGATATAGCAGACGGCGTTCTTTACTCTGGAAATAATATTCTATGGAATATTTCTAAAAAAATTGTAATAATGACTTGACTCTATAATAGATAGGTAATAAGATATTGTAAGGAGTGTTTTTTTGTACATTTTCCAAGAAAATCAGGGAATAATCACAATTTTTTTATAGACTGTACCCTTTGTCCAACGAGACTATGGAATCACCTGTTTTAAATTGTATATACATACTCGTATGTACACTTTTATATTATATATACGAAATTTACGCATACGAGTATAGCAGGGTAGTCAGAGAGAACCTAGTGCTAATACACTCCAGTCTTCAATTTCCGCAATAAACTCAATAAATTGCATGTTGAATGGCAACGCCACATTTTGTATTACCAGAGCAGGTAAATAAAAAGATTTAAATACGAGTATAATCATTCTCTTGAGTGGGGATCGAACTCACAACCTTACAGTCTTACGGAGCCAGAGTCAGACGGTGTCGCACAGTTTCGCAATGGCCGCAACTATGTTATTTACTAACAAAAATATAGAAAAATCCAAACCTGATCGAAAGGAAAAGTCTCACAAATCTTTTTATTATACAAAACTTCAGCTAATATGGCCGTTTTGTAAGAAGTAAGTATAGGGCAGGCTGAATAGCCATTATACGTAGCTGTGGGCTGTTTACCATACATTGTGTCCCATAAATTCAATTCTATGACGCGGCTTTGTGCGGCTAAAATGGTTTTTTAATTTGTTAAAGTATTGTAACTTTATATATGTATTGTATATTGTAATACAACTAAATAAATAATAATACAGGAAAACAAAAAAAAAGCAACTTCAAGTTCTATCCCGCGCAACATTGCCTGTTGAATGGCAGAGCTCGACGCCGTGTAGTGTCTTACCAGGGCGGGGAAATGTAAATAGTTTAGTTATATTCATTATTTCCCCCAGTGGGGATAGAACCCCACGAACAACCGTTTACAATCAGACGTTATCCTTCTGCGCTACGATGGTCTGAACTAATATTATTTCTTTAAGCACATTTTTATATTATTTATAAAAAACCTTACCAACAGCAGCTGCTGTCTTGCTATTTGGCGTGCTAGTACAATCACCTATCCCATACACATTGTTATAGCGTGTATGTTGTAAAGTGTATGGGTTTATATCAAGGTAACCCCCATTATTAGTCAGTTCTTCGCATCTTGTGAGGCAGGCCGGTGGCGACATTGGAGGTGTTACGTGAAGAAAGTTGTATGGTAGAGCTATTGTCTACATTAAGAAAAACACATTTAATTTATAATTACGTACAATTTTTGTTTATTTGTGGGTCAATTGATGCGTGTCTGAAAGCATGCCCTGATCTTGGATTTGAATCAGTGGGCTTGCCCCACTGGTTCAACTAAAACTAATAGAAAACTTTAGTTCCTCTTAGTCACGCTAGGGGCGCTTTTTTCATTTCCCATACAAATTCTTTCGATAATGATACGAATACTTTGTCGCAAGATTTCGTGCTTGCCCTACTGACCTCATCTACGTTTATACCTTATTTATGATTAATTTCCTAATTATATTTTAATACAATAATATCAGAATGATCATATTTAAATTTTTATAATCAATTTTGGTGGAAAGTGAGAAACGGAGATCTTGACAGTAGGTCCTCTCTCCACTCAGAGAGAGCGGGTAGAAACGTGAAGCCAAGAAAAATAGTTATTTTTTATAATATTATATATTTATTACTTAATAAATATAATTAAACAAGATTAGTTTCTCTTAATAATGCAATGCTAACGTAGCTACAGATGAAAATTACCTTTTAGTGAAATACTTCAAACCAACTATATACAAGCATATAAAAAAATATTAAAAAAATATGTGATTCACAAACTAATTTATATTTAACCTGTTCGTTCGAATTCATGAACACAGCACTTCTAGGTGTTACTTGTATTAACTCTTGTTGATAGTTGACAATGATTTGCCTATTAAAAGCAATGTTGGTCAAAGCTGAAGCATACTTGGGTACTTTAAATATGGTATTGCCTCCCGTGTTATACGTTATGTTAGTTGAACACAAAATGTTATTCTGAAATAGGTAGGTGTTTCAGTATTTTTCATAAATATGGTAGATTTGTTTTTTTTTGTATTTTTAAGTGCAAAGAATATTCTAGACACGTGTAAATTTAATTAGAGATACCAAGAATACTCGGCTGCTTTTGTACTATTTTTTTTAATGTTCAGTATTCGGCCGTACTCGGCTGAATACTGAACATTAAAAAAAACTGAACATTAAAAATTGGTACTCCAATTGTCTGTAGGGGCTTCTTTAATTTTCTTTAGTTTTAGCGAAATAACATTTTGTGGTATATTTTTAATTTTAATTTTAACAGTGAGTGTTGGTTATAAGTTAAAAATTTGAACAGGACTTAAAGAGCAGTCGTGTGAAATGCATAAGCTTATCACGTATATATACGTAAAGGTCGTTTTTTTCATAAATTGTTTAATATTGTTGCACTTGCATCTTAACAAATATTTTTAAAAGTAATTAACTAATTTATAAATTTCCATACAAACCCTTCTCCAATAATCATGAGCGAGGTACATTATTTTTTGAGCAGCTCCTGAACACTTTCCAACGCGTTTGGGAAAAGTGTATACAGCGTGTCCTCCTTTGAAGTTTTGTATGCAACACCAACATTTTTGGCAAAACTCTTCCGAATAGATTGTTGATACTCGAGAAGTAGGGTCATTTAAAGCATCTTTCAATCCTAAAATCTAGGAAGGTGAAAGTATTTGCACTTGAACTCGGTTAAGTTTTACTATTTTTTAAATACTAATGGTGTTAAAATTTTCCTATTCTAGGTAAATTTCGTTCCCCATATACCACCCAAAATTACTTTTTAATTACTCGAAACCGTAGTCCGAGCGCGATTTGAGCGCAACTCTGCAAGTACTAGTATCGTAACAGACGGGTTATTGAATATATAACTATTTGGTTATTGATACGTCTCAGCGTAGTGTTTTGTTCTGCCAGAGTAGGGAAATTAAATTAATTTAAATATACCTAATTATTTCCCCGAATCAGAATTGAACTCACAACGATCGCGTTTACAGTCGGATAATCCCGTTAAAATAGATCATATTTCTAAAATAACCTGTTCGTAGTCATTCTTCAATCCCACAGCCACTACAATATAATCATATCGCACTTTATACCCGCATCTCGTATACACCACGTTGTTACAAGGATCGAAATCATCCGCCTTATCCTTTAACCATATAACACTACGAGGTAAAATCGCTTTCATAGGTCTATAGCTTTCGGAAAATTCTTTTATACCAGCACCGATGAGGGAGAAAAGTGGTTGATAATAATGTTTCTGAAAATAGTTATAAACAATAGATACTATAATATTATTAGATATTGTATAAAAATTAGGGGCACCGTCATATTGTAAACGCTGGTAGAAGAAGAAGATGGCACAAAGGCACAAGCGTGCGACTGTAAATGCGACAGGTTGTGGGTTCGATTCCCACTCCAGGAAATGAAATTTTTCATTTTCCTGGGTTTGGTAACAAGACAAAGCGCGGCGTTGAGTTCCGCCACTCAGCACGGAATGCCTCAATTTAGAGGAAAGTGGGGAACGGAGTGTCTTAACACTAGGTTCCCTCTGCCTACACTGCTATTTGCGGGATACAGCGTGAAGCTATGTATGTATATATGTGTAATTATTTTCATTACCTCACTCCGGAAACATAAAACCAGGCGTTGAATTCACCCAGTCAACGCGCAATATTTCGAACTCGATCGGGTAGAGGACAACGGAGTGTTTTGACACTAGGCTACCCCGCTATGAGGAAGAAATAAATCGTGGCTAATTGTGCAGTTAAAGAGATGAACTCAAAGCATGCCCTCGTTGTACTAACATTGGTATCACAAGTCACTACCCTAATAGACCCGGTCTGAAATGAATAATGTTTTACTTGCCGTATTAGGTTCTAAAACTATAATATCTTTGTCGTTTAACTTTCTAGAAAATCTCCAAGCAATACTACAACCTCCAGTTCCTCCCCCCACCACCAGCAGCTTACATCTAAGGAATAAACTATATTTAAAATGAGAGATTGATGATGATTGATATAAATTGATAATAATCTTGAGCTTTATAATGTTAGCTGTTGCGCGGTGATATACAAAAATGTTAAAAAATCACCCGTTAACTATACATTCATTATAATTTATTTTTTGTCCATTGCAAGCAAGGGTAGTGCGAAGGGGAGTGCGAAGTGCGAAGCGGACAGGGTCGGAGCGTAAATACCACAAAATATCTATATTTCTTAAAATAGACAATTGTAAGTGAAAATAATTTAACTTTTTGTCATTCCACTTACAGAATAATATTGTTGCATTAATCTAATCAACTCACGATTTAAATGTGGTATTATTTCAAAACATTAAAAATATTAAACAAACCTAAATTCATTCTTACGCCCACTATTCTGTTTGCAAAAACTTCTATTGAATATATTCAAATACTTGCAAGATGTACCCATTTGATGTAAATACACTAGAATTTATCTATATCGCGACATTTGTTATTAACTATGTATTTGATTGTTCTGACAGTGAATAAGCCTACTAGATTATGTGATATAGGTACAATATTTACTTTTACACACCTATAGTAATATATATTGGTAAATAGACAGTCAGAACCTACTCCTACCTCCTAGTAACAACAAATGTATTTAAAAGAGAAAAAAGAATTATTTTCTTGTCTTATTGGGTGTCCTGATAGACCGCAATTAGCATGTTGTACAATTAAAAAAAATAAGGCGGGAAGAAGTGGGAAAAAAACATTGCTGTAATATATTGATGATTGTGAGGTAGATGGGAGTAACATGTATTTTTTTTTTATGGATAACGGGTGGCAAACGAACAGAAGGACCACCTGATGGTAAGTGGTTACCTTCGCCTATTGACGTCTTCAACGCCAGAGATGTTGTAGATGCGTTGCCAACCTAGAGGATACAGATGGAAGGGGAGGACAATGTAGTAGTCCGCTATCGGAACCACCACATTTTGGGGAAAGGATGGGTTGAAAAGGGGAAAACCTGGCTTACATGCCATCGAATCGGAACACATCATAAGATATTTGGCGGTTTGTGTATATTTTTCGTATTCTATATATTCGTATATATATGTATAACGGAAATAAAGCAGTCTTGCTCGTGAGCTTGTCGTTTTACTATATGGTGACATCGGCGGGATACGAACCCACGCCCTTTCGGACTGGTGTTTCACTACAATTGCAAGATATTTTCAATTGATATATACAGTTGAAATTAATAAATTATTGTTTATAAAATATTTTCTAGGAAAGATGAAATTGAAACGTTCCTTAAATTATTTTTCTGAGAAGCTATTGCTGAACGTTTACACTTTGTCTGCCGCAATATTTATATTAAAACTTCCCCCATTATTATTTGATCCCATAACCATCGCGTTCAGACCATTCCAATAACACCTAAATTAATATTGAAGAAAGATTGAGCAATTAGAACATTTGATATTGTACCATGTAATTGGCTAAAATTGAAAATACTACTTAGCTATAAATAAAATGAGATAATAAAAAACCATTAACTTTTAAATATTTACTATATTAATAATATTGCACATACATTATAAAAATAGAATTGTATACATTTAAATTATTATTTGAGTCACTTTAATTATTTACATACAAAAATCGATATAATTTATATAGGTGTCCCAAAATTAACGCAAGATTTGAATTAAATAGAAAATGCCATTTTAGTATTTTAATAGCGAATGAATAATGAATATAATAGCAAATGGCGGCAAAGTCAAATCTTGCGTTAATTTTGGGACACCCTTTACTAGTTGTAAATAAACATTTGTTTTAATTCTACATAAACTCTTATAATGACTAACAAAATTACGTGGCTATATATTAATATTACGTATAACATCTCTATTATCCAATTTCAAAAAATATTTAGCCATTTTTTAATTAGAAATCGATAATAAATTTTATTCCAACAGAATATGTTGTATGTTGGTACAAAAAAATTGTTTAAATTTTTTTAACTTTCAAATATGTTCAACTAATAGATTTTTAACTTATTTTTTATTATAAAATAAAAAACAGTATAAACCTTGTAGTCATATTCAATTACAATTAAAATTCTTTTTTTATGGATAACGGATGGCAAACGAGCAGAAGGACCACCTGATGGTAAGTGGTTACCTTCGCCCATGAACATCTACAACACCAGAGATATTGTAGATGCGTTGCCAACCTAGATGATACAGATGGAAAGGGAGGACAATGTAGTAGTCCGCTATCGGAACCACCACATTTTGGGGAAAGGATAGGTGGGAAAGGAGATAAGCCTAAACCTTTAGTTAATTATGTAATGTAATTTAATTACAAGATGTTTTTTTTTAATTACATATACGAAACTCAATTTCTTTCATGTTATTCTTAAATAAAGAAAGAGATAACAAAGATCCCTAAGTTTTTTTTACAAATAATAATCATTTAAAATATATAACTTATTATAAAAAGTCACAAATAGGTCATAAAAATAACAATAATTTTGTTATTTAATTAATCTGCGAATGGATTAATAATTCTTCTCACAAATTCCGGTCCATTGTAGTTTCCTTTTAGCATGAAATTCCAATATATGAATGGGAATAAATCTCTCTTCATATAATAAGCGATTGTACTCTCTCTTGCCTGTAGAAATATTACATATGAATAATAAGGGTGATTTTTCAAGATTTTGTCCTTTTCTGATTCATATGGTACAAAATTTTTGACACTTTTGGTATAATAAAACATGTTCCTATGAAAGTAGGTGTACCACAAAACATATATTTGTTTCTATCTCGTCGTCGAAGTGTCGAAAATTTTTGGGCATATGAATCAGGTGGAGTATGAAATCTTGAAGAAATACCCATAAAATGAATTAAAATATTTATAGGACGTAAGAGCCATTTAAAAATAAAATAAAAAAATATATGTGTAATAACAAACATTAAATTATAGATGCCATTAGTAGTTGAGAAATATGGGATTGTAGACATGATGGTTATTTTGGATATTTGTTTCAATTTCACATTTTATCCTGATTGTAGAGTTAATCAGAGAGAACCTAGTGTCCAAACACTCCGTTCCACACTTTTGAACTGAATTGGAGACATTGCCTGATAAGGCGGATATCAACGCCACACTTTGTTATTAGACCGGAAAAATGATAATAATTCCCTTGAGTGAGAATCGAACCCACAACCAATCGTGTTTACAGTCAGATGGAATAATATTTATCAACATGACAATTTTGGGGTCCATAAACAAGCATGTTCATACAAAAAAAATAGTAAGTTAATTTCAAAGAATTAAACTACAACAAATAAATTTTAGATGCTGATAGTTTTTCACCATTTAAAAAAAAGAGTTTCTCAATTCGACACTTTTTTTAATATCTAACTAATAACTTTTTACTTGGTGAACCAATTTTTTTTTTTTTTTATATGATAGTTAATGCTTTTAATATCATTCCATTTAAATTAAATTTTTGAGTTATTCCTAATAATTCTACTTTTCAGTGCTCGGTATTTTTTGTTTTTTTAATATTTTAATCATCAAATACCTGGTTAATAGGAAACGTTTCTCTCGGCACGCCATCATATATGAACTCGGCAATGATACATGTACTGTAGGAAGTGACGAGCGGACACGCGCCATAACCATTATACTTTTCTGAGGCAGGCTGGTTGTTCATCGTTTGTTGGAGATTCTGTTCCACTACGTAGCTTTGTTTTGCTGGAAAATTGGATTTTTTATAAATTAAGTGGCTTTTTTCCTTCTTGGGTTGTGGGTTCGATTTGATTATGAATTTTTTTTTTTTCGAATTTTTGACGGAACGCTTTGTCTGATCAAACCGAAGAAATGAAAATAATTTTTCTCAAAATGGAAATTCTTTGGTTTTCTGAGGGGAAAAGTAAATACTACTACTTAAGTCATACTACATTATATGACTTCTAAAATAATAAAAGCACATACGCAAATATACAGAAACTCATTTTGTTTAATTTTTTTTCTATGAATGAAGACACTTTTTTTAGTCTGTTAGAAGCAACTTGAATCACTAATCAATAAAAAAACTACAGTTTTTTTTTATTCATTTTATATACATAAAAAAATCTAAAATCAATGAAATATTTTATACTAACCCATACAAACTTACAAATTGAAATCTTTTTATTTAATAAATAATACTTAGTTATACAAACGCCTTAATTATATAACGCATGTCGTAGCGCAGAGGCACAAGCGTGCGACTGTTAACGTGACTGGTTGTGGGTTCGATTCCTACATTCATTTTCTGGGTTTCGTAACAAGGCACACAGTTGATTTCTGCCACTCAGCACGCAATGCCCCAATTCGGCGGAAAGTGAGGAATGGAGTGTCTTAACAGTAGGTTCTCTCTTCCTACCCTGCTATGTGAGGGATACAGCGTGAAGCTAAAATAAAAGTTACAAAAAATACCAAAGGAACTATACACACCAACAGCAGCGGCAGTTTTACTATTAGGCGTGTTCGTACAATCTCCCAATCCATATATATTAGGATATTTAGTATGCTGCAATGTATATTTGTCCACAGTCAAATAACCACAGTCGTCGGTCACATCTTTACTGTTCTGTAGAAAATCTGGGGTCTTTATGGGAGGAGTCACGTGCAGTAAGTTGTATGGGAGTGTTGTTAACTGAAAGGGATTTTGTCGTTTTATCTTTTTTGCTTATAGACTTGCATAGTTTTTAAAAATATTAATAGGAATTAGGAAAGGTGAATAAATTATTAAGCTTGAAAAAAAATCCAGCAATTCAGACGGTTTCGGGTATAATGAATAAAGGTGACGTTAGATAGGTAATGATACTCCAAGTGTTCTTAAATATGTAACTTTTTCTTTTTTTTTAACTTCACGCTGTATCCCGCATATAGCAGGGTAGGCAGAGGAAACCAGAGAACCTAGTGTTAAGACACTCCGTTCTCTTACAACAATTCTGTTCCCCACTTTCCGCCGAATTGAGGCATTGCGTGCTGAGTGGCGGAACTCTTACCAAACCCAGGAAATGAAAATACTAACCTGGAGTGGGAATCGAACCCACAACCTGTCGCATCGCACGCTTGTGCCTCTGCGCCACGACAGGCGTTAAAAAAATATAATAAATATAATTTATTAAAAATATAATAGATATAATAGATTTCTGTACATTCAAGCAAAGTAAATACGTAAAATTTAATTAAATTATCCTGAAAAAAAAGTTTTTAGTGTAAAATTTGGCACAGTTAAAGTAATTTTAAAGGATTTTGCTTCTAGTAAAACTAAGGAAAATCATTTTTATTCGTATATTGACTACAATTTTATATAAATAAAAAATCGTTTATAGATATACCTTACTCTTATCCTCCGTGTTGAAGAAAACAGCTTCTTTTTTATCCAAATTGATTTCTTTTAACACCGTCTTATAATTAACGTCTATGTTCTTCTTAGCGACCACTTTCATGAGAGCGTCCGCGTACTTTTTTACACCGAATATAACTGGGAGGCAAGTGTTGTATGTTAGTTTTGATTTCGATCTCACATTTGACTGTAATAGGAATAGAAATATAATTATTATTTTAATATATATACAAACAATTTCTTTTTTTTTTTGATTCCCACCTCTGTAGGGATTTTTTTCAAAATTTTTGCAGCCTCACAATATTATTTCCAAGAATGATCATTTGGCAACAGAGAATGTATAACTATTTAAAAATTATTTTTATAATTATTTCACACAAATGGCGTAAGATAAACATTTTAAAAAATTAAACAGACATAAGGATTTCTATCATTGTTAGCATCCTTGTTTGGACGATTTAAATTCGGCTGCATTAATTTTTTTATGCATTTCTTATTCCAAGTGTGTTAATACTATATTAAACATATTAAAAAATTAAAGATTTCCATTTAAGAGAAAGCAACGTTGCGTTCTGCCATTCATAATTTATAAGATTTTTATTTGAAAAGAGCAACTGTTGAGTTTCTTGTCGGCTCTTCTCAGCGGAACTGCCTTCCGACCCGGTGACACGACTGACACCTTTGTAAATTGACGATTCGAAAGTGCTTGTAACAGCTTATTTAATTAAAGATTTTTATTTTTTAAGCTAAAGTTAATAAAATAACATAATCATTTAGCTTTCTATGGCGAGTAGTTTGGCCTATACATGTCTGTCAGTCACACTAGCATTTTATATGTGTAGAGCACATGAAATAATACTTTACGGCTAGCATACGTTTATTATTATAATTCCATATATTTCAAAATATTTTGAAACAAGATCTAACAATGGGAAAATGTTATATAACACAATGCGCACGATAAATGTCTATTATAATAGAGTTATAATAATGATTCATTACTTATTCTTATAGCATTCAATTTTATCATCAAAGAGTCTACGTACTAAAAATCGAATATGATGGACTGGTCGGCAGTGGGTTCAAATCTCAGTAGGTATATCTTTTTTTCAGTTTCACCCTTTTCATGCTTAGCAGGGTAGTCAGAGAGAACCTAGTGTTAAGACACTCCGTTCTGCGTTTTCCGTCCAAAATCGAAACTTTGCATGTTGAGTGTAGGAAGTTCACGACGCGCCTTATCTTACCAGAGTAGACAATAGAAATATTTTAAATATAATAATTCACACAAGAGGGCATCGAACCTAGAACAATCATATTAACATCCAAACGTTTTTTTTGTGTTTATACGCACCACAATTTTCAATGCCCATTTTAAAAATGTTCTCTATTTTTGCTACATTTAATCCATATCCTATTCATCCATAGCATGAATTTTGACGTAAACTCGGTCACGTACAGCCAGCCGTCCCCACTACATTTTACTTACTCACTTACTTAGCTATATTTTGATTATAAAATAATATAAAATCCTACATACCTTTGTAAAATAAGAATCTGCCATATACGCAATCTTCTGGGGTGCTCCAGGACATTTTATCGGCGTGTCCGGGTACGTGAACACCGCATCGCCGCCTTTAAAGTTCTTTAAATCTGACCACGTTTTCTCGCAGTACTCGTGTGAATATATTGTTGATACACCACTGTTTTTGTATTTTAATCCTTCTACTAGACCTGGCACCTGATTAATGGTATAAGTATATTTTTTTTTTATTTAAGTAATTTTTTATTGGGTAAAAGTTAAAACAAATGAAATTTAACGACACAGTCTACTATCTCAATGCTTAATAGAGATATTTTTTGCTAAATTAGATAATTTTATTATGGCTACATTAATTTTCTGTTAAAACTGAAAAAAAGAAACAAAAATACCAGTATCTAAATATTTATAAACAAAGTCAAGTCTGAATATTAGATTTTTTTCGAAAATGTTATAAAATATTATAATTTTTAAGCATTATTTATTTCTTAAGAAATCATTATGGCGAAATGGAGCAGAATCTAAATATAAGCGCAATGGTTATAGGTTCGATCCCTCTCATGGGAAAAAAAATTAAAATTATTTTCATTTCCTAGTTTTCACTAGTGACAAGCGTATTTTTTACCTTTTCATAATCATTAACCAATCCAACAGCGACTATTAAATATTCATAATTGATAGTATCTCCATTCGCTGTTTTCACCACATTATTCTTCGCGTCTATACTCTCAGCGTAGTCTTTTAACCACTTGGCAGATGTCGGTAAGACTCCTTTTGCATCGCGTCGCGTCGCCGATACTGGTGTGACCCCCGCACCGACTAACGTAAATAGCGGTTGGTAATAGTGATCCTAGAAAAGGTAAACTAATTTAAATATTAATAACATTTATATATAAAAGTAATAGTTGTAGAATAAGTAACATACTTGAAGTAGTTTTATTAAATTGAGTAATCCAAATATTGCAAATTTTCAAATTTATTTTTAACTTCATGCTGTTTCCCGCATATAGCGGGGTAGGCAGAGGGAACCAGAGAACCTAGTGTTAAGACACTCCATTCTCTTGCAACATTTCCGTTCCCCACTTTCCGCCAAATTGAGGCATTGCGTGTTGAGTGGCGGAACTCAACGCCGCGCTTGGCCTTGTTACCAAACCAAAGAAAGGAAAATACTAAATTTTACGTTTCCTGGAATGGGAACATTTATCTCATTTAAAAAACTTTAATACTTTTTGACTGTATATTATATTACTTTTTTTTACAAATTATTATTTCTTTTGTACATCTTTAACTAAAAACTAGACTAATATGACTCTTAGTGTCTCTACATGTTCCCTAAGAAAGGTAAATTTAATATGGATCTACAAATAGAAAGTGACATTACACGTATTTGAACCATGTATATGGCTTTTTTTAAGTTTTATTAAAATTTAAGGTAACCTTCAAAGTACATATCAGTAAAAAATATATATCACAAATTACCGAATATCTTTATTCGAGAACTAGATGTCTTATCTAGATCGTATATGACATAACGTGATCGTAACAATACATAATACATGAATAACAAAGATAATATTTGATAGAAACGCATGGATACAACTTACATGCTTAAAATATATATTTTTGATTTATCTTCTATATTTAAAAATACCCAGAAATATCATCATTATATTAATACGCGAAGGAAAATTGAAGAGAAACTTTAGAGCGCCTGTCGTGGCGCAGAGGCACAAGCGTGCGGCTGTAAACGCGACAGGTTGTGGGTTCAATTCCCACTACAGGAAATGTAAACTTTAGTATTTTCATTTCTTGGGTTTGGTAACAAGGCAAAGCGCGGCGTTGAGTTCCGCCACTCAACACGCAATGCCTCAATTCGGCGGAAAGTGGGGAACGGAATTGTTGAAAGAGAATGGAGTGCCTTAGCACTAGTTTCTCTGGTTCCCTCTGCCTACCCCGCTATATGCGGGATACAGCGTGAAGTTAAAAAAACTTTAGATCCCTTTTTATGAAAACTATGCAGACAGAGGACTATGAAAATTGAATCGGTGAGTGCAGAAACAATGTAAGTCTGGATTTTCAAATTTTGCAGGAGGGAGAAAAAAGTGTATAAGTTAGCTTTCTAAGCTAGCTTAAATCGATTACGATTTTTTGTGACTTACGTTGTTTCTGCACTCACCGATTCAGTTAGCAAACATATATTTTTTTTTTGTTTAATGGCCAGATTTTGTGATGACTGAAAACGTTATTTGTAATAATGTCATACTTATAAATATTTTAAATTAATAAAATAAATATTACAGCATTGGTTTGACATTCACTTTTATGTAATATCTGTTGTTATGGCAAACCGTAAACAGGAACTCTAGTTTTTATTATTTTGTGATATAGTTTAGATAAAAAAGTATCTTGACGCTTTATCCCGCACAGCAGGTTAATAAGGGAGAACCTATCAATACACTCCGTTCGCCGCTCTCCGTCCAAATTCAAGACTTTGCGTGTTAAATGACGGAACTCAAAGCCGCGCTTTATTTTAATAGAGCGGGAATAGAAAATAAATTAATATGATCCCCGACTGGGAATCGAACCGACAACCAATCTAGTAGTTTGGTTCACAGTCAGAGCTGTCTCACTGTGCCACAACGGCCTCTTCCATCCTTCTGGTCCAAATAATTATAACAATAGCAAAAATAACAGCGAAAATTATAATGTACTATTTATTTATTTCAATATTAAAATGTGCTATCATGATGTATTGAAATGATTCTTACAATTACATGTGGAAGATTACTGATAAAAATTCGATTTGTTTTCAAGGACAGGTTAAATGCTTAAGCAATTTTTAGATTGAGTGTTTCTCACCTAAGATCAATGTAACTCACTAAACATTCAATAACACATATAATCAATATAATTTATTTGTCTATATATGTATGTATGTAGGTATGTATATAATTACGTATTTGGTTTGTATTTTGTATTAATATATATATATATATATATATATATATATATATATATATATATATATATATATATATATATATATATATATATATATATATATGCATAGCTTCACGCTGTATCCCGCATATAGCAGGGTAGGCAGAGGAACCTAGTGTTAAGACACTCCGTTCCCCACTTTCCGCAGAATTGAGGCTTATGTTGCTTATGTTATATATGTAAGTGTCCTGATTAGTGCACCGCCTACCACTACTTTATACAACTCCAATATCCAAAGGTTGCCTGGAAGAACTATATTTATACTTCTCTGTTATTTGTTTATTTGTGTGTAAAAAGAATATTCTATAATTAAAGCTTTCTAAAATATCAATTATGTAGACATGTTTAACTGGTGGTAACAATTTGTATTTTAATTTAATTGATTAATGGGAGCAGTGAGAACTTATTATAACGACACTCCGTTTCATGTGTGCGAATTCGAGGCATTTCGTGTTGAGTGACGGAACTCAACGCCGCGCTTTATGATACCCGATAATTTAAGAAATAAATATATTTTAATTATATTAATTCCCTGGTCTGATGAGGTTTAAACCCACAATGAGTACTGTTCCAACAAAAAAAATATTTCAACCATATTATTATTTTTTTTTATATTAAATTAATAATTATATTCGCATAGTAATCATAAAAATCAAGTATACATGTAAACAGAAATAACCTTCACATTGTATGACCACAACTCTTAGCAACTGTAAACAATTTATGAGACATTGTTAAGATAACCAAGTCAAGCAAAAATAAGTTAAAATATCAAAAATATATAAATTTTCATACAGGTAGTTTTAAGGTTATTTTCATTTATAAATTCTAAAAATATGAAATTAATTTAAAAAAACCTAAAAGAAACAACTATTGCAAAGGAACTAAATTAAAATATTTTTCATTGCCCTGGCTGTCCAAGCAAGGACATTAGGTTCATCCTACACAATATTGCATTGTTATCTAATATGAGCAAGTTAAGTGGCAAGAAGTGAGTAAGATCTTCTTGGAAGCTATATAGGTGAAGCTAATAATAAGTTAATAAATATTTGATTTATGTATGTGAGAAAATTTGCAATAACATTCATGTCATAGTATGAATTTATGTTATTACTAACATGGTTGGGTGCTTTTTAAAATAAATTTCATTATTTTTAAGAATATTTTTGACATTTTGACAATTATTTTATGCTTTAAAATTAATTTATAAAGAAGAAAGAAAGGAATTTAAGTTTTTTTTCTTTATCATCAAATATTACTAGCACTAAACACCTTTATGTTTTACTCAAATAAAATCAGTTAAAGTGTAAATAACTTGAATAAATAGTACTCCTTACCTTATGTCAATAATTACTGATAGTTCAAATATTTTATATGTTGAAAGATTATTATAAAATATTATTTTGTTTTAATTATTATTACTTACAGAACTTGGCTCCAAAACTATGACAGAGTCTTTCTTTAATTTCTTTCCAAATTTTGCAGCCATAGTACATCCTGCTGAACCACCACCCACCACCAAAAGTTTACACCTGTAATATATTTAATTCGCATTGTTTACCAAAATATCTATTCCAAAATTTACATATATTAACATTTAAAAATATTTTTCAAATTTTAATGAATATTAATTTATACGAATATATAAAATCATCGTCGATATAGAAATAAAATAGTTCCGGTGAATTCGAAATTGAGGTTCATAATTAAAAATTGCATACTTCTCCTAACGTAAAAACGGCGGTTTTCAAAAACCTAAAACATCAATATTTTAATAAAATATATATTTAAAAATTATTACTTACGAATAACTTGCATAATCGACTGCAGAGACTGAAAACTTTCGAAATTTAACAGATGTAGCACTTATGGAACCGAGTCTCCAAAGTATGTTATTCATATTTATTGCGAAACATAAATTCACTTTACTACAAATTAAACCGCTTCATAACCAAACGTACAGTTAATAGTCTTGTGCTGAAATAAATGGTAAGTTCATATGTACTATCTATTTAAATGTTGTTGTTTTATTCGCCAATCAGCTCACTTCAGTAACAATTCACAAATTGCAAGTTTCCTCTTGGATCCCAATTAATTTGATTTTGACGTTGACGTTGACAGATGACATAATTGACCTTGGGCGAATAGGCAACGGTAGTTTTCCAATTGCCACACAAAATGCAACTACCTTAATGACGCACAGTACCATGGCATGTAAATGACCCATGGATGATTGGAAAGAAAACGTTTTCATTACACGATTCAATCAATTAATTCGATGATGACAGAAATATACTTATTTCTTTAAAATAAAATCATTGATCCAATTTTCGATTCATTTATCAATTTTGTATATAATAACCAAAATATAAAAAAAGTACGATAACTTCTTCCATATTTAAATTTACTCTAAAGTACATTGCAAATTCAAGTAACTTATTTTTTTAAAAGACTATTTAGACAAATTTAGAAGTTATTGATGTGAAACATTTATTAATATTTAGTATATAGAAAATATATTAGTAAATTATAATTATAAATAATAGTTCCTACACGTGGTGGAAAACTACCAAAATCTAATTCGATCATTCGAACTTCATTTTCCGAGTATAAGTATGATTTTGAGGTTATAAGTTTCATAAAAAAAAATATGAGGAATATTTATATATATAATAATCTTGTGTATGATCACGATGATGAGATTTATGTTTTGTAATTGGCAGTGTGAAAAATAAATTTAAGTTGAATTAAACCTTATCTTTAATGTATCTAATGTGTCTACAGACGCTCTACGATCTCTTTACTTAGTTTTAAAAATGGCGGACGACGACGAAATTGACATTCTTGAAATTTTTCTTTTAATTCTTGTTTTGCTCAAATTGATGCCTCAATTCGGCGGAAAGAGGGGGAACAGAATTGTTGAAAGAGAATGGAGTATCTTAACACTAATTCTCTCGGTTCCCTCTTACCTGCTATATGCGGGATACAGCGTGAAGTTAACAAAAAAATGATTTATTCAGGGATATGGTAAATATTAAGAAGGTATCAAAATTTGGCTTTATTTTTATAAGCTAAATGGCCAGAGTGTGGACTGAAGATTCAGAAACGTGAGCATGAATGCGTTCAAAATCTTTATATGTTTCCTAAGCATATATTTGGCCTGCCCATACCAGTTTTTTATTCTTTAATATATTTCTTCTTTTAAAGGAGTGCTTATGTGAAAATATGATTATATAATGAATCATATTAGAAGCACTAATGGAACCACATCAAAAGCACTAGCTATCATATAAAAAACCTTAGCTATAACCCGCGACATCACTCGCGACCAATGGAAATTAACAGTAAGTTCATCATATATGACATATAATTCTTTCATACATATATTTTGAGTATCTTGAACCGTTTCGCAGCGCACGCTGCGGAAGCCACAAAGAATGAATAATTTTCCCCGTTTATTCCACATTTTCCATTATTTCTTGCTCTAATAGTTGCAGCGTGATGTTATATAGCCCTAAAAACGCTTTCTCGATAAATGGTCACATTATTCAGCATAAAAATAATGAAATCCACAATTCGAACCAGTAGTTTCAGCTGAGATTAAGCGCGTTCAAAACAAACAAACAAACACTTTTCAGCTTTATTTATAAGTATAGATAATCATTAAGAGTACAGGTTCTTCAATAAAGGATTATGCGCTAACACATTAATAAATGTTGTATAAAAAGGATAGCTACATGTTTATGAATGTGTATGTAAAGCGAGTATACCGCCTACCGATTTTGCTACTCCACACCTTAAGGTTGCCTGGCATTGACCATACAGCGATAAATCCGCCTGCTGCACTTTTTTTTTGTTTACGTAAATTTCGTTTTGGTATCTGTAATATTGGTGTACAATAAAGCGTATTATTATTATTATTAAAAAATGCGTTGAATTAGGAACCTACAGGAGATTTTTAGAAAGTCAGTTATTGGGTCGGCTTTGGCTTCATCATCGTTACTATAATTAATTCATAATTTTCATTCTAATCTCTCATAATAGTATTTGGGTTACCAGGTAGCCACAATAATACGTCGGTCTATAAAATATGCCATTAAGGGTCTTACAGGCCCTTTTTTGTTGTTAATTGCTTTTAAGGTATAATAGTTATTGACGTTCAGCTAATAACTACTTCACGCATCCGCATAACAGGGGTGAACGGAAGGCCTAGTGCTTAGGCACTCCTTTCTCCTCTTGCAAATTACATACATACATAGCTTCACCTTTGTATCCTGCATATAGCAGGGTAAGGGCCCAGAGGATCCTGGTATTAAGACTCTCCGTTCCCCACACTTTCCGCCGAATTGAGGTTCTTTTTTTCCAGACTAACTGGAATATTATATGTTAAGTGGAACTCAATGCTGCGCTTTGTTCGGGAGCAGAGCGAGGAAAAGAAAATAACTTAAATATTGCTTAGTCCCCGAGTAAATCAGACCCTCGTTTGGTGACAACATGTTTCTAGTCGGATGCCTATGCCTTGATGGGCTCAAAATAGACTACTTTTGAGGAGGGCATTCCAGGTGAAACGGAGAGACAAAAGAATCTTTGCGACTTGTGCTACTGTAAACGCAACAATTTGTGGGTTCGATTCCCACTCCAGAAAATGGAATTTTTCATTTCCTGGGTTTGGTAACGAGGCAAGCGCGGCGTTAGGAGTTCACCACTCATCCTCAATGACTTGGCTAGAAAACGAGGTAGAGAGTATTAGTTTTCTCAAAACATGTAAATAGAAGAATATATTATATATATATATATATATATATATATATATATATATATATATATATATATATATATATATATATCACTCTTATACTCTATATGCTGCTTTCTTTTATATGCTGCTGCTGCTGCCTGCTACTCTGCTCTCTATATAATTTAAAATAAACTTAAAATATTTCAAGGCAACTATTACAATTTAATATTTGCTTTTTCGCGTAATACATTCCGGTGGCTTTACTAAAGGTTTCCACAGGCTTATGACGCTTAGAGCAATATGTTACGTTGAAACGTTTGATTCCTCTCTGAACATAAAATAATGTAAAAATTTTAAAAATAGAAAAATAGTTTATTTATTATTCTTCCTGTGATGATGAAGTTGATAATATTAATGATGATGATGCTGATGACGTTGTTTCTTCATTTTTATTATGGTAAAATTATAAATATATATATATATATATATATATATATATATATAGCATCAACAACTTTCCAACATAACGCTGCTATACTCAACCAACTTATACATATATATATATATATCTACCTCTCTCTTTCTACTGCTACTGCTGCTCCCATATATATATATATATATATATATATATATAACTCTTTTTATATTTTATTTCTTATATAATTTTTACTTTTAATGATTTTTATTTAGGCATCTCTTGGCCGTTTGGTTCAAGGTTTATGAGAAGCTAGGGATAAGTTTTTAATAGTTTTTAAAGTGTTGAGTATACGCTAACGTTTCTAAAAATATTTACTAGCGTTAGATTTTGATAAAATTAAATTGTACATTTTATCAAAATCTAACACTAATCGTAACGATCTGTGTGCGTGAACCTAGTGTCAAGACACTCCGTTTCTTACAATATTTTGTTCCCCACTCCGCCGAATTGGGCATTTGCTTTCTGGTGGCGGAACTCAACGTTGCGCTATGCCTTGTTTACCAGACCT
This sequence comes from Philaethria dido, assembly GCA_033558755.1. NCBI lineage: Eukaryota > Metazoa > Arthropoda > Insecta > Lepidoptera > Nymphalidae > Philaethria > Philaethria dido. The sequence goes on along the minus strand of JAKGSA010000191.1, from coordinate 7,909 downwards.
AGGAAGTATTAATAATAATAATAATAAGCCCGCGGGAACGCGAGCTTGTAACGGCGAGGATTGTTGGGGAGTGACCACGGACCTGGGACGCGTCAGAGGAGTGTAATTTATCCGCCTCTGGCTTACGCTTCAGGTAGCCGGCAGAGTGGAGCGCAAAACTATATGCTCGAAAGGGTGGAAGTGCTCAATCTGCGTAATAGCGGAAACCCGCTCCCAGAGTCATCACTCGCGATGGTGAAACCGGTGCACACCTCTCAGCACACCCTTATGGAAACCACACTGATGTTTGCGCCCGAGGCACTACGCCGCTTTGTGGGGGGCCCATCTGAGTGGGAGGCGAGTCGCCGTCCGCTAACCTTTCAATTTGAGACTTTTGAAAAAGGCTGGACGTCCGATGATCTCAATCAATAGCCCAGTACTTAGTCCATCAAACTCCATTCCATAGCCCTATTTGCCCAGTTCCATATGTTTTTAACAAGCTCCTACGCATTGACCGGTGACCATCTCTGAGCAATTGCCTATGGTTGCTCAGAGATAGATTCGGTCCCAATACGTCAAATAAAAAATATTGTTGTCTCAAAGGGCCTCTACGTGTTGAGGACCTGTCACCACGCAAGCCTTCAAAGGACCGGGTTCTTTTGAACCCGAGAACATATCGAGATACATAATATGTAATAATAGCCTTTATTCACAATCCTTAAGTGTTATTTACATTTTACCTTATATCTATGTTAGACACCGGTTTCTTGATTGTTTTGCTTTTCAGCATAGGCCTCCCCAAGTTTTTTTCCATGAGATCTATCCCTTGCTTTTCGCATCCAAGTGGGTCCTGCTACCGTTTTTAATATCGTCTTCCCATCTACAATGTTGCCTACCTCTGTTTCTCTTTTTATATCTAGGACACCATTCTGTCATTTGTTTGGTCCATTTTCTGTTTTGCATCTGATAAGGTGGCCAGCCCCATTTCACTTGAGTTGATTTATTTGTTGTGTAATATCTATAATCTTGGTGCGTTTCCTTATTTTTAGTCAACTAATTTTGTCCTTCAGTTTTATGTTAGTATACTTCTCCATTCTGTGTTGGCAGGTTTCTAGTGATTTGATATTTTCTTTGTACAGCTCTCAAGTTTGACAACCGTAAGTCATGCTAAGATTCTACCCAGCATGACTTTCCCCGATCAATACATACAAGTATTAAATATTTTCCCTTTTCCTTCGATTGGTATACCTGGGTTTTCATGATTTCCTTTGGGAGCCCAATATTTTTCCATCCTATACTTATTCTATTATTTACTTCACCTTTTTGTAGTTAGGTCCCGTAGGAGATATTATTTAGCCCAGGTAAATGTATACTCTTCTACATATTCAATTCAATGGGAAATATTAATATTATTTAAATATTTTTTCATTTTCTAGAGTGGGAATCGAACCCACAACTTTTGTCGCGCGTATCGCTTACTTGTACTGCGCCACGGCAGGTAATGAAGATATTATGTTAGTACGCTAGTTATAACCAAGCTGTCATTTGAACATATTAGTGAAACTTACACTATATTTCGTTCATGCTAGATGCTGAGTGAGATAATGACACATTCCTACAGCCTTCTACGACTTCCCGAGGCTTTGATAGAGGTGAAAGGAAGCTGATATTAGATATCTAAGCTATTATCACCACGATATGGCTTTTTGACTTATGCTAATATCTATGTTTTGTGTATTGCAGCTTTTTACGTTTTTGGCGTATGGATACGTATGCGTGAGATAGAACGTTCTGTCAAAGTGAATCCAGAAGCTCAAAACTGCGCTTACTGCACTATAAAAAGTGGCGTGAAGTCGGTACTCGCATGATAAAACCAAGAATGCAAAGACTTTCGCGTCAGGGTAGAATACAATACAATAGGATAGGGATAGGACAGGACAGGACGGAACACGATAAAGGAGTAGGACAGGACAGAATAGAATAGACTAGTTGCACACAAAAAATACAAAAAGAAAGAATAAACAACAATATGCTCGTAAACGTCTGCGTGTAGTATTACCCAAAGTCCCGGTTTTATTGGCTCAAAAGCAAATTTTTACTTAAAGCAATCAGATAAACAGGGCAGTGTAGCGTAGAAAGAAGGTATCTTTTAATTTTCGATTTTTTTTTTTTTTTTTTAAGACTTGTCCTTTTCGATATTTTTTGTAGTGCACTAGAATGCACTATCATTTTTAATTTAGTTTCTTTTTGATAATATTTTAATTATAAATAGAAAGTACTTTCTCCTGGGATAATTTAAACCGATTATAGATACCGTAGATATCCGATATCACATACATATATCTTTAATTAATGAGATCTTTTTTACAGATATTAGATGTAATCATTTTCACCGGAATTTACCGGTCAACGGTCTCAGGTCACCACGGACTACATATGTAGATTCTTTTTTTTTTTCGAAATGATACACATGCTGTTGACCCTGGCAGTCTTTACAGCACCCGGGGGAGTGGGAAGAGGGGTGCTCAGTCCTGCGAAATGCAAGCAATAACTGGCTGCGAGAAGATGCCGACTGGCGCAAGGGGCGTCCTGCGGGACTAGGACCTCGGCTTGCGAGAGTCGTGCCGGGCGGGGAGGGGAATCCTATTCATAAGCAAACCGATCGCGACATGAAGAGCGCGACCGGTGGTAATGGAGCTAAGCTAAGGGGAGCCTAATAAGCCCTAACTGATGGACCCAGCGCCAGCCGCACCGAGGCGCCAGGCGAGGCCGATACAACTGGACTTCGCCCTCGAATCCGTCGACGGCGTGTCGTGCGTGTGTAGCGTTCCTGCACCTACATATTTGTTTAGCGTTCGTGACAGCCGTAATGGGGTCATCGGGGTCTAGGCAGTATGATGTTCGAAACGACGGGCTTCCAAAAATGTGTTTCCGAATACTAAAATATACAGAATTAATCCAGTTAAAATAGTTTTCATTTGATACATTTCTTTAGTTTAAAACTTTTTTGAAAATTGATGTAGAAAATGCGTTATAATGGACATGGCTCAGCGGACAACAAACAGCCTTGAGCGATGTAGTAACTATTTTAAGGGTTCCAAAACAACTTTAGTTTTTCACTTACCTGAGGTTTAAATAATATTAGCAAAGTTGCGTTTTGTATAATAAAGGGATTTTAACAGAATATTCTAAAATTCTATTGATATAAATAATAAAAGCCAGTATGTTTATTTGAATTTATGATATACGGCAGCTTGTATTTAGTGTCAAAATACTCCTTACATATAATTTTCCTTCTTTAATTCAAAATATTGCGGAGGATGAGCAGCGGAACGAAATGTAAAAGCACAATTTTGGTGAAAATCATGAAACCATCGCGTTTGTACATATGGTCCCACTGAACAACGATGGCCATTGATATATTCACTGGAGTACAATTAAGATTATCTATGCTAAATATTTTTAAATAAATATTTTAAAAAATTGTGAATAGAGAGTGCAAAAATATTTTCTTTATCATCTGGCATTCTCTGGCAAAGCCGCGAGCAAAAGAGAACTAAGTTTCGTACAAGGAAAAACTATCATATTTCAAAGTACATGACTGCAAGTAACAGAAGAGGAGTGTTATTAGATCTAATGTTCATACACAAATATCTTAAAGAAAAACAGGACCGATAATCCAGATTTTACGATATCTAAATTTGAGTTTAATGTTCCGTCTCGACCATCACGCATACCTATTACTCCTCTCGTAGACCTGTCCGTAAAACAATCCTGGGCATGAACTCTCGCTGGTTTCGCGTCTATCTAGGATTTATTACACGACAATAGCGACGTCTTAGACCCATTTAGAGACTCGATGTCCAAATATAAATTTAAAATATTTTCCTAAGTTTTAAAAGGAAATAATCATACTTTACCCACAAGTAAAAAAAAAATATAATTACATATATATTGAAAATTTTTAAATTATTATTAGAACGTTGAAATTATTACACTGATCTGTCTGACTGTATCCACCTTAATAGATGATGTATTTAGCTTTAGGAAGTTTTAATCTGTATTTTTCTAGTTTGTAATATACAAATAAATTGTAATGTCACTTTGGTGGATCTAATAAATAAACGAATAAATGGTTTGTCATCATATAACATAATTGTTGTGTCAAAATCATTTCCAAAAATACGCCTAGTAAGGGCAAGAAGGGCTTTCATTTTTTCAATATTTATGTACGGCATGAAAAAATGGACTGTGAAAGTAAAAGTTAAAGAAAAGGTTGAAGCATTCGAATTACAATACTGAAATAAATGCTGAGAATCCCTGGGACTCAAATCAAAATAAATGTCTCTCCTCTCTCCAGCTGAATATAAAAAAAGCGTCTTTCGACGTCAGGCTGCGTATCCAGAACTATCACATCAATTCATTCATTCACACATTCAATCTGAGAAGGAGCCGTCATATAAATAAAACAGAATCATAGTCTATTAGTATTTAAAGAAATTGTAATTGATAAATTACTATTCTGAGGTATGTAAATTCCTGTTTGACACGCAATGCCTCAATTCGGCTGGAAAGTGGGGAACGGAATTGTTGTTAGAAAGAATGGAGTGTCTTAACACTAGGTTCTCCGGAGTTCCTTCTGCCCTACCCTGATATATACGGGATACAGCGTGAGAGTTAAAAAAGAAGAAAAAAAATTCTTACTATATTACACTAAGGTATCCAGAAATCTTCTGTGTATCCCTTTCAAAGGTCAAGCAGTTGTCGATATTCTTTTAAAAACTATTATTTTATGATTTAAAGACCAGGACATTCATCACAAGCATGTAATCATTATACCGAAAATATCTCTCATTAGTATTTTGAAATTAATGAGAATATTTCTAGAACCCCTGACTCATCTAAGATTAAAATTAACCATATAATTATATATGTTGCTTTATTTTTCTTAATGTCTACCTTGATGTGCTTAAGCAACATTCCTTCTAAGTTACAAATTTTATTTACCAAACAATACTTGAGCCTTTATTAAGCCAGATTAGATAATAAACAGCTGAATGTAGCTTCACACATGAAATATATTTTACAAAACACATAAAATTGTATGGAGAAAGGTATTTTTACAAAATTACATTATTTTTTCAGGTACGCAACACTCTCAGTGGGAACAAGGCTATTGTAAGAGACATATTCTGAATCTTATTATAAAGGGCTCATATTACTACTTATAAGAATATCATTTATAATGCTTTTTTTAGGGGCCATCGTCCATATACAGGATATATTTATAATTTTCTATTTATTTTTTCATCCATCATGGCATATCCATTGGCACAGTGAGACAGCGTTGTATGTAAACAGGTTGGTTGTAAGTTTGATACCCCTGAATTATTGAGAGTATTTTTCATTTCTTAGCTTTGGCTGAACCAAGGCGAGTGAACAGGTTTTGACATTACAGGTTCCTCTCTGAATACCCTTTGCTATGCAGGGATAAAGCGTAGTAGAACTTGCCTTTTACTTACTAATTATTTATGTTGGGATAAATATTACTTTGTGTAGTCTTTCAGATTGAAGAAAGAAGCTCCTTAACATTCCGTAGGATTTGCAAAAAAAATGCGGGTGCCTACGCAGGCATTTGCACGTATCATCCGGAGCGACCCCGGACGATTTTTGAGAGCTTGTACTTATTATATGCTGAAAATATTCAAACATTTTAAAAATATTATTGTATTATTTTCGAGTATGTATAGATAATTTATTGCATATTATTATTGTGAAGTGTCTGATTGTACTCGTTTGTGTTTCGTTGTATTTCCGATTTTTATCTTTCATGGCGCAGAGGCACAAGCGTGTGACAGTAAACGCAACAGGGGGTTGTGGGTTCATTTCCCACTCAGGAAATGGAATTTTTCGTCTCCCTGGTTTTGGTATTAACAAGACAAAGCGCGGCGTTGAGTTCCGCCACTCAGCACGCAATACCTCAATTCGGCGGAAAGTGGAGACGAAGTATCTTAACAGATTCCACTCTGCCTACCCTGTTATGGCTGCGGGATACAGCACGGCTAAACTCAGTAATTCGTGTAGTAATAGTCTTACTTTACGCTGTATCCCGCATATTGCAGGGTAGACAGAGGGAACCAGGGAATCTAGAGTTAAGGCACTCCATTCTCTTTCAATAATTCCGTTCCCCACTTTCCGCCGAATTGAGTCATTGCGTGTTGATTTGCGGAACTCAACGCCGCGCTATGTCTTGTTACCAAACCCAAGAAATGAAAACACTAAGCTTTTACATTTCCTGGAGTAGGAATCGAACCACACAACCTGTCGCGTTTACAGTCGCACGCTTGTGCCTCTGCGCCACGACAGGCGTTTATTTATATTCTTATCTTATTAATATTTATCACGTTCAAAATTAGCTATTCGATACAAATTACAGCGGTTTACGCGTAAACTTAACTAAACAAGCGTAAACGATTAATAATTTGGCCAGCGGTAAACAGGAGACGGTGTTGACACCTCTGGAGAACGACGCGGCTTGGCTTATCGATGTTAGCGATAGACACTTGCCTTGTTTTTCATACTTTATTTTAGGCTTTTACATAATTTTTTTTTATAAATAAAAATTGTTTTGTAAATTTGTTTCGTAAAATATTTGTTTTATAATAAAAAAGATTTTATAGCGGTTAGTGTAAATAAGATTTTTGTTTATTTTTTTATATGAACAATTATATTTTGTGACGCAGAGGTACGAGTACAAACATGCGACTGTAAGCGCGACAGGTTGTGGGTTTGATTCCCAATCCAGGAAAGGTAAAACTTTAATATTTTAATTTTCTGGGCTTGGTAACAAGGCAAAGCGTGGCGTTAAGTTTCGCCACTCAGCGCAAAGCGGAGAACGGAGTGTCTTAATTCTAGGTTCTCAGATTCCCTCCTTCTACCTTGCTGCGTGCGGGACAAAGCGTGAAGCTAAAAAGAAATACCATTATAATTTTGTGAAATTCCTTAAAATTTTTCGAATATAATCCAAATATTAAACCAAAACAATAAAAACGGCTGTAATACAACGTAATAATTAAAAAAAATAAATTGTTATAATGGACTCTGTGACAGAGACAAACCTAACTTTCGAGCAATCGTGGTAATTTCGTATATTTTCTATTTGTCACATTATTATTTTTCCAATCTCATTTTATTGCCCTAGTCACTCTGACCTTTCTTAGACTTTTAGTATGAGTCTGTTTATGTTTTTATTCATAGTTATTATGTTTTCCATTTAACTTTTTTTAGTTTCTACTCCATACTAGTCCGTATTCATAAGGAACTGTAATCACCTATTTGTGAAGGTATGATAAAGCGGTCATTTTGTAATTTTCAAAATTTTATATTTAGCTTGACTCTCAGTATGACATAAATATTATACATACAATTGATAATATTTTATAGCAAAAAGTTACTGAGTAGCTGTCAGTCTATGAATTTCCTTTCCAGTATCCAGTGTTGATCATCCTATTAAATTAGTATTACTTTTTTATTATAAACCTAAACGTCTATGGAAATAAAAATGAGACAATCTATACAGTATTGATAAAAAAATACAAGGCCATCGTGGCGCCTGCGTCGTGGATAAATTCTAATTGTAAACATGATTGATTCGAGTTCGATTCTTACTTGGGGAAATTATTATATTCAAACTATTTTAATTTCTACGAAATGTTTCGAATTCAAGTGGAAAATAGCGAACGGAGAGTTCTGACATTAGGTTTTCTTTGTTTTTTTTCGAATGATCCACATGCTGTTGACCCGGGACACCGGGGGGGGGGGAACAAATATTGTTGATAATTTATTATTAAACAATCTCTTATTAAATAAATTTATTTTTTGCTTAGTTTTTTTTCATGTAACAGTTACTATATTTTGATTTAAATTCAAT
>JAKGSA010000190.1:0-78025 GCA_033558755.1 Philaethria dido | reverse complement strand
TTACACTACCATCCGATAATTCACAACAAAAATTAATCTTGCGTTGCTCCCTATTTTGATTTTCCGATCGAGCTTTAGCAAAGCAATCACTTTTCTTATGTCCAGTCCTTTTTGCAAAAAGTGCATACTACCAGCTTAGCAAAATTACGAATTCTACAATAGCTTTGCAAATGACCGATCTGTCCACAACCGTAACATTTATGCCTATTGGTGTTGCGTTTTTTGACTGAGTTAAACGGCGCCCGAGAGTCATTTTTGAAACGAGCAGGCTTCGCAGAAGTTGCCAAAAAGGAGACCAAGTTATCTACAGTAAGGTTAGCATTAGCCGCCGCTCGTTCTACTTCGTCGCATTACATCTCAAAATTATTTACAGCCGGATCAAAATTCGAAATATAATAATTTGTAGTTTTTGAAAATTTTGTAATACTCTGCAGCACATCTGCGAGCACTTGTTTAGCTGGCATCGATGCGCTTTCGCTGTAAAATGTGCCGGGAAAAGCGGGTAACGAGGACTGCACACTACCTATCGAATTCGCCTCAATTGCGCTTAACCGTGACATGATAGATCCTAACGCTGTCTTGACAGAGTCTCCATTACGATTAAAATTATCTGTTACCGATCTATCGGAACTAAGCCTTTTTCGAGAACGAATGCAACGTGACGTGAATCTACATTTTCTGTTGTTGTACTCGAACCGATAACTATGAGAACGCAAACGGTACCTAGTGCTATTAGACTTTACGTGGCTAACGCGCGAACGGCATGGTAACCACTACCAGATCGCGATCGACTATGATACGAACGTGAACAAGCCCGATAACTAGAAGACCGTGTACTACGCCGATTTAAGCGAGACCGCGAACGATAACTAGCCTCACGAGATCGCGAACGAGACCGGTGGTTGTGGTGTTGCAATCTGCTGCGCTTCGCCTTCCGACGCGGCGAATCAAATGATTTTTCACGAAACCGTGATGGTTGTGGCATTTTGAACAATTCAACAAATAAGAAACAAATGATTTGTAAAATGGATGAATTTGGAAAATCGAATAAAACAAAACTAATTTATTTGTGCGCACAGGCGAATCCCACTTCTGATTTTAGCGTCAGAGGTGGAATTTTATTAAAAAAAGGCAATTGTCAGGATAAACATAAATTTACTACAAATACAATGATTCTCAGTACTCCATTTTACAAACATAAAATAATAATTATCACATAAATAATTAAGATGAAAAACAAAATGGCTTACCGCAGATTGCAACTGTCACAAACCACACCCGAGTCGAATGAATAGAATAGAATAAGCAGAATCCCCTTATTTTTAAACTCGGCCGCTTTTATATGGCGTGTGGCCTTTGCAAAATGCAACTAAAAACTACATGGTTATTCTAACAATATTAAGTAAATTATAATTATAAATAATAGTTCCCTACACAGTAATTGGAAAACTACCAAAATCTAATTCGATCGTCCGGACTTCATTTCAGTATAGTATGATTTTGAGGTTATAAGTTTCATAAAAAAAATTATGAGGAATATTTATATATAATAATCTGTGTATGATCACGATGATGAGATTTATGTTTTGTAATTGGCAGTGTGAAAAATAAATTTAAGTTGAATTAAACCTTATCTTTAATGTATCTATTGTCTACAGACTATACTCTACAGTCTCTTTACTTAGTTTTAAAAATGGCGGACGACGACGAAATTGACATTCTTGGAGATTTTTCTTTTAATTCTTGTTTTGCTCAAAATAACCAAGGAATGTAAGTGTTGTGAAACAGTCAATTAGCAAGATTTTTTCCTATATACGATTAATTATAATCTGCAAAAACTTGTAATGTTTCATAACATATATCCATGTTATCATCTTTTGACATACAGCGAATACAAAACAAAATATTGTTGTTTATTTTCATTTCTTTTTTTATTGAGAATTCACTATACTTATTATAATCTTATATTTAGTAAAGTTTTGTTGCACTTTTTCTATAATTGAACAAATATAAACTAAATATAAGCCAAATAACATTTATCTTATTTTTAGACCTTCATGCTCAGATAGAGAAGACACAGTTCATCCTCAATGGCTCCTAGACTCAACAGCAACCAATTGGTATGATACACAGAATGTAGATAAAATTAGGTAAGCCTTGGAACAAGATAAAATTCAAAATGCATAATATGTAAATTAAGAAAGGGAGTATTTGTTATGAATGCTTTATTTACATTTAAAGTATGGTTCCAAAAAAAAGAAAAACTTTAGTAACATCTTTAATTGATAATTTTTTAATTATAATTGTTTTGTTTCAGTAAAGAGGGTCCATCTAGGAAACTTTCAGGAAATAGTAAAAGAAGTAGGGGTAACAATGAACTACAGACTGTGTGGAGTCAGGAAGAAAGACTAATACTTAAAAAAGAAATGGTAAAAACAAAAGTTTTCTAGTCTCTTGTTATCTTTGTATACTAATTAGAAATTAAATATTAATAAAATTATGTGTTAAACAGTTATTAAATAATAGTTAAGAAGACAAGAAAAATATGTGAAGCTATATATTTATATATTTTTTTTAATTATTACAGGCAAAATATGGTAGAGATGTACACAAAATATCACAAACCTTAAAAACAAAAACTGAAGCAGAAATTCAGGCATTGATAGAAGCTGAGCATGGAATTCATTTAGATAGTCCAGGACCACCACAGAAAAATCAACAAAAGGAAATTAACCAAGAAGAAATAGTAAATAGTGGTTTAGTCAATATGAATGATGTATTAAGCATAGTGACTACTGGTGCTCCTACAATACCTGTTCCCAAAAAACCGTTTAAAAATAAGAATTATAGTAGTATATCTAAAACTAGCCTTTTAAAACCAAAAGACAATGCCCTTGTGATAAATGCTTCGGAAATATTTTATGAGGATGATCTAATTGTGGGCTCGACTGAATCTGTTGGGTCTGAAACAGATAATACGGAAGATATATTGAGAAATTCTTTTAAACAGCAAAAAGAAAAGGTAAAGTTTGTGAAAAAAATGGGAAATCATAGGAGGAAAGTGTCGAGGAATTATGATAGAGGCAAAATTAGAAATAAAAGTAAGGATAACATGAAATCCCCTCAAGGCAGGCAGCGTCGGGACTCAGGTGTGTCTGATGATAATGTTAAGAGTCCTAAAATGCAAATTGTGTTGGGATCTGGGTTAGCATTGCCTGTGTCGGAGGGTGAAGAAGTTGTAAGTTTCATTTTTTTTATATATCTTCCATTTACTTAATTTATTAGTTAACAATGTGACGTAAACTCTACTAATATTGTAATAACATGTTACTATAGTGCCCATATAGAAAGATTATGTATATTTACTTTTTAGAATTTTGTAGTTTGTTTCATAGATTACTTATTTATAGGATGATTTTCTTAATCAGTTGCAAAAACTAACTTATATTATAACATAACGTTTTTGCTTAAAGATAAAAATAGAAAAGAAAAAGAACTCGGAATGTGAGAGTGACATAGAAGTGGACATAGACAGTGACTCTGAAGCTCCTCAACAAACTGAACCTATAAACAAAGTGGAAAATGTAGTCAAGGAAGCTCCCATTGCAGTGCCTTTGAGAAAATTTGAGCCAATGCCAAAAAGAAATCGCAAGATACATTTAGTAAGTGAATTTAAATAATGTAGAATAGAATAGAATAGGCTTTATTGCACACAAGAGAAAATAAAAACAAAAATAAAGAGGATATAACAATTTAAATGCGTGTATGCAAAGGTAGGCTTATTGCTAGGATAAAATGCAATAAGGAAAAGGGGAATAACGTTAGTACAAGAAAAGAAGAATAAAACTCAGTATAAGTAATTAAAAAAATATATATTTATTGTAATGACCATTGATTTAACAAAAGACTCCTCAGTTGTCAGTCTAAAGTTGTTTATATATTTAAAGTATTGTATTGTATTATTATATGTGTACTTATTATCACTTTTTTTAAATATATATATTATATATTTAATTATTTGTCTTTAAGCACCTGCTTAATTATTTCCCACGTGACAAGGTTGGCTGGTAGAGAATGCTTTTTAGCGTTAAGTCTGCCTTTTGTGAATTTATATTAAACATAGTGTGCAATAAAGGATAGATAAAAAGGCTACTCTACTAGTACTTTTTTAATAACGAAAAATTGTAGGCTTACACACACATAAATATAAAAAAAATCATTTTGAGTGTTGTATTAGAACAATGAAATCTCCTAAGAAATGCATTTATTTGCTTAAAAACAGATCTTTAGAGATAACTCTTTCATAATATTTTGTTTTGCTAAACTCATTTCATTTCCCATTCTTGCAAAATTTGGTTGGTTGGCTTTTGTTGGCTTCATGTTGGTTAATGAGTACAGTGACCTATTAGATATTAATGTAGATTCAATCAATAAGATTCGATTAATGTTAAATACAAAATACCAGCCATCTTAAATATTTTTTTTTTAACGTCACACTTGCTATTTTTTTTTCTTATTACTATATTATTCACACTTAGGAATTTATTTTGTTTTAACTAAGCATGATGTATTTGCCTATGTGTTTGTTACACCTAGATTAAGTCCTGTGTATTGAATATGTTACTTGTATGTACTGACGTAAAGAAATGTTGGTGGATCAATAAATAAATAAACAAAGCCCATTATTTAGTTTTGCTACTTAACACACTATAATATAAACAAAATTTAGATTATTGAAAATGTCATTTAACGATTTTTTTATTTTTTCAGGATGGTGGCGGTGGTTATACAATAATGCATACAGAATCTGGTGATCTTTATGAAATAGGTCAGGAACCGCGTAAAGAGAGACAGCCGAAGAAAGCCGCGGTGCAACTCATACCGTGTCGGTTTTATAACTCTGAGAAACCTGTAAGTATAAATATTTTAATTAAATATAAAAATAACATTTAAATACATTTAAGTAAAATGTGTTTTCGGCATACTTTATTTTTTATTATTTTAATTATTAAGAGGCCATTGTGGTATAGTGCGATAGACTATAAGCCTGTCGGTAGTGGGTTCGATTCTCATTTGGTATAATAATTTATGTATGTTTATGTATAAATTATTTTCATTTCTAAACTCTGGTAATACAAAACGCGGCCTTGAATTTATTCACTTAATTTACAATATTTCGCATTTTGGTGGAAAGTAACGAAGAGAAGGAATTCTTTCTGTCACCCTGTGAGAATGTGGGATTATTTATAGAAATAACTCTTGTTTTTTGATAAGATATAATTTTTATTATTAAATATTTTAATATTTTTTAAAGTATTATTCAAAATGTAATTGATATTCAATTTTTTACAACTTTTTAAAATATTTTTGGTTATTATGTACTGTGTTTTTAAATCACATGTTTTTTTATAAGTTGAATTTAAAATTTAAATTTATATGCTTAAACATATAGTTATATGTGTCTACATGTGTGCAGGCCCCGTTCACGGTGCAGCTGTCAACGTCAGCCCTCATCTCGCTGGACTTGCACGCGCACTCGTCGCAGGCGGAGGTGATGGGGCTGGTGGGCGGCGAGTGGGCCGCGCCCGCGCTGCGCCTGCGCGCCTACCGCCGCGTCGCCGCCGCCAACGCGCCCACGCACTGCGACATGGACCCCGGTCAGTGTTGTAGGGCCCTAAACGTGATGTACACACTTGTCAACATCTGCCCTCATGACATTAGATGCGAACGCACCCACGCCCTGCGATATAGAGACCCCGGTCAGTGTTGTAAGGCCCTAAACCTGACATAGACACTTGTCAACATCAGCCCTCATGACATTAGACGCGAACGAACACACGCCCCGCGATATGGACCCCGGTCAGTGTTGTAGCCCTCTTCACTTTGTCCGGATATTTTTTAACATTAACCCTCATGACAATACAGGCTGACGCGTTCACGCTCTGAAACATGGAGCTTGATAGATGTTGCTTAGTAGTGTATATGTACGCCGGCTTCACTCAACCCAGCTAGTTATCATCATCAGCCCTCATGACGCTATAGGCGGATAAGTCCCAAGTATTCAAGGAGTGTGCGTATTTAGATTAGGAATCGAGCAAGTCGAAAGCAGAGAAAAGAGTTTCTTGACACTTGGTTGTCTCTGTCTACCCTACTATACGAGAAAAAACGTGAAACTAAAAAATTAATTATCTAAATCTAGTACAATAATAACAATTAAAACAATAATTTTAATATATTTTTATTTCACGCATAGTGAATCAGGAAAAACACTCCTTTCTTCATTTACCGCGGGAAATCGAATCGTATGATATATAATTTCACTTAACAAAACATACATAATATATATCTCACAGTATCCCAATCGCAAGCCTACGAGTGGCTGACCGGCCGCGGCGCTCCGGTCTGCGGCTGGCACCACTCGCACCCGCGCTTCCCGCCCGCGCCCTCCGCGCAGGACCTGCGTTCGCAACGCGCGTTACAAACGCTGCGTGCGAAACGCCCGCTCGTCGCGCTCATCTCCTCGCAGGCCTGGCCGCCTGGTAGACGCGCTTCTGTTATTAGGTCAGTTTGTATGGTTTTTTTTTATAGCTTCACGTTGTATCCCGCATATAGCAGGGTAGGTAGAGGGAACCTGAGAACTTAGTGTTAAGACACTCCGTTCCCCACTTTCCGCCGAATTGAGGCTTGCGTGCTGAGTGGCGGAACTCAGCTTTGCCTTGTTACAGAATATATATATATATATATATATATACATACATACATAACACAGTATGTATGTTGTACATTATGCCTGTCGTGGCGGAGAGGCACAAGCGTGCGACTGTAAATGCGACAGGTTGTGGGTTCGATTCCCACTCCAGAAAATGTAAAATTTAGTATTTTCATTTCTTGGGTTCGGTAATAAGGCAAAGTGCGGCGTTGAGTTCCGCCACTCAACACGCAATGCCTCAATATGGCGGAAAGTGGGGAACGGAATTGTTGAAAGAGAATGGAGTGTCTTAATACTAGGTTCTCTGGTTTCTTCTGCCTACCCTGCTATATGCAGGATACAGCGTGAAGTTAAAAAAAAATCCTCTAATATGAATCGAACCCACAACCAATTTTCATTAGTGTGATATTTTTTTTATTTATATATTTTTTCCAGATGTTTCCGGACAGAGGAAAATGGAGACGATCCCGACTTACCTCTGGGTTACCAGTTAAATATAAAATTAATTCCCGATCTTACGGCAGAGAGTTTACCCACTTTACTCGATGAACTACGAGATCTTTTACTGAACTTCAACGATCGTAACCATTTGAGTGTCAACATGGTTGACGATGTGTGCCCTCTGGCTGGACTCACGTATTTGGAAAAGGTATTTGATTACATATATATATCGGGCGTGAATAAGTTTATATGTCGATTTAAGTATACTTTATACTGTTTAAATATTTATAGTTATTGCATTATTTTATATATAAGGTACTAAATTAAATTCCAAAATATTACTTTTGAAGTAAACGAATCATTTTGAAGTAAAAGTATTTAAATGACATTAAAAAGAAATTAGACAAAAATTGAAAGTACGCATTTTTGATTTATCAACTTATTCACGGTTGGGAAGAAAATTAAGATAAATTTTGACTTATTTTATTTTTTTTTCACGGTTTTTTTTATTCATTCGCAATTTACTGATTTTGGTAAAGATTGAGGAAATTTTATGTTCGAGTTTTATATAGTCCTAAGAGAGAATATTTATATCAAATATTATACGTTTCTAAATATCATCTGCTTGCTATATGGTAAATTAGTAATTTAAAACTATTGTTTATATTTCCAGTGTATCTCCAGCATTCGACATCACTTGAGTTCCGCCGGCTACGAGCACGACGACCCGCTCGTCTTACAACTTATACAAGGACTGAGGGATATATTTAGATAAATTATGTATCTAGAAATATTCTCTAAATACCCCACCAGGGAAGAAGCTGGAGCTTCTTACTTTTTTTTTTAACTTCACGCTGTATCCCGCATATAGCAGTAGGTAGAGGGAACCTGAGAACCTTTTTGACACAGTAGGACAGCGTGTGCCACGCGATCAGTTGTGGGTTTGATTTCTATTCAATTTAAATTATTTTAATTTTTTTTGGTTTGGTAAGACAAAGCACGGTTGAGTTTCATTATTTAACACGCAATGTCTCGAAATTCGGGCAAAAAGCAGAGTGTCTTGACTCTAGATTATTTATGACTACTTTGCTATATGGAATAAAGTGAAGCTGAAAAGAAAAATAGTTAAATGTTATATATGAATATAACAAAGTACCTGTATGTATATACTTAAATATATATTAAGATTATTGTAAGAAATTTAAATGAATATTTTATTTATCTATAATTTTAAATTATAATATCTTGTAAAACTTTTTTTTTTTTCAAATTTAAATTGTTATTAGTATTGAATTATTCCACCAATAATGATAAACTGAAACAAAACGTATTGTAATATTATAAACGTACTAAATTTCTTCTAATATATGGGGTTAGTGTATTTTTCCAATGTATATGTATAATTTTAAATATGGTAAATTTTTCAAGTCATATATTAATCTGTTCAAGTAATGTTACTTTAAAGTGATGTTAAAATATTCTAATTGACTTTTAGTATTATTATTATTTATTGAAAAGCATAATAAACTTTTCATTGTAAATAAATTACTGTTTTTTTTTATTTTATTTGCACTATCAAAATCAAAATATTCTTTATTTAAGTAGGCTATTATAAGCATTTTCGAATCGTCAATTTACAAAGATGTCAGTCGTGTCAGTCCTAACGGAAGCTACCACCGGCTCGGAAGGCAGTTCTGCTGAGAAGAGCCGGCAAGAAACTCAACAGTTGCTCTTTTCAAATAAAATTTTTACAATAAATATACAACTATGATGAGCCTCCCGACTCCCGGGTGAGCGTCAACAGCATTTAATTCCACACATTGATATCATTATAGTATTCTTGGACAGAATAATATACTTTTTTCAATAATATGTTCTTAATCTTAACTTTAAATTGTTGAAGTGGCAGATCTGTAATTATTTCTGGAATTTTATTATACATGCGTATACCTTGTGACAAAAAATATTTATTAACTTATCATTTGTTAGAATTGAAAATAAGAGGGTTCTCGTTAATTATATTCTTATTTCTACAATAATAAAAGTCAAAAATATATGGCACAGTTCCAGTTTATTTTTTAAATGTTACATGTGCTAGATAAAAAAATAATACAGTCCGATTAGTGAAACTCTTTTACTATTAGACAAGTGTCGATACTCGCTACGACGTCGCGTCGTGACGTCATCGCTGTCGGTAATACTAATTATTTGTTACAAACCGATTATTTCCACATCCGTATACACTCTAAACTTGAAAAACATTATACTTTACAATTTTAACGAGCAATTTTAACTTTCGCATAGTTTGAGCCCTCAAGGACTTTGGTACATTATATTTCGTTAGGTACTTTAAGACGCTACAGTACAAAAGCGCCCGCGTGATGCGCGTTACAACGATATAGTCATCTATTTATACAGTCGGCGCTGCGCTGGGCGAGGACGGGGGAGGGGAGTGGGGAGTGAGGAGCGGGAGGGAGTAGGGAGCAAAAGGAAGGAGGAGCCGGCGACACGTCCGCGTATAGTACCGCGGAACTAATATGTACAGGCAAGGAAGACATCGAGCTGAGAGAGAGGATCCAACCCGCGCCCGACCTCGCCCAATAAATTAAAAACATTAATTAAATAATTAAAAAATAAACGAGTTCGAATCGTAGTAGCGTTACGTCTATATTTACAAGTTAACTTACCGTCTAATTAGAAGCATCAACTATTATATGAAAAATTTATCAACATTGAAGGCACATGATTACGCACCCTATTCTCAATATAGTGCAGTGTGAGGTGCACTCGTCCGACGGCGACATCTGTACAACGACTTGTACGAGAACTAGTCATTGTCACCTTACTGGGAATTCATATCTGGTTTAGCACTGGGGAGCGATACGAAAACTTTGTAAATATTATTTTATATTAAAAAACATCGATTTGATATATCGTGGTATGTAGCGACAAAACACCGCGATGTATTAACTTTTATAAGATTTCAAACCACAATAATCGACAGTTAGACACATATCAACTGTATTACGATGGCATCTTTTAGTAATGGATAGAATTATAATTATAATAAATATTTACAAAACCAACGTATCGCTCCCGGTTATACAATGACTGGTTTACAATATAAAAACAAACGTTCTTCACAGGACTTTACATAGCAACCTCAACAATATCAACTATTAATATATTAAATGAGGAATATAAGCAAAAAATGATTCAGTTAGCAGTTGGAAATTATTTTTAGAACGATTTTGACAATTCTTACGTCAATCCATGTCTTAGGTTTGCGAGTTGTCAGTAACTTGTGACAATAACAACAATTGCAACAGTGACAATAATAATAATCATCGCGACAACCAGACGACATATTGTAAAAATGAAAAAAAAAGTCAAAATCATTGAACAGGTATTCAAAAATGATTTTTAGGTTACCTACCATAATGCTCAATTTTAAGTAACATTGTATAAGAAATAACAATTAACTGTCTTGTAAGCTTATTTGTATCTAAAATCACTTCTTGTTTATATTCCCCAAACATTCCAAAGAATTCAATATATTTAGTTGAGATCTCACAGGGTGTTCTATACATATAAGTTTAACATTTCTATTGACATTTGACACAAGAGATACTGGTGCTTGTATAATCTGTGACAAGTGGTATATATTTACATAATGAAGTGCTTGAATATATAAAAAAGTTAGTGAATAAAAAAACTGAAGCAGCCAGTGTCTCTCGCGGCAATGTTATCGCACTAGTGATCCCCACTGGACAGACATCGAACAGAACGCGTCATTATTACTATATTAATTTAAAATGTACAAACTAAGCAGTCATTCACGTAACGCTAAGAGTAAAAAAAAAAAAATTGCATACGACAGTAAAAAAAATCGCTTTTAAAATATATTGTACAGTAGTAAGCGTACCCAACTAGCTCATTACAAACATAATATTAAAAAAAAAAGCTAAAATTGTCGAGGAACAGAATTCACTTTACATTGTATCCGCCGTACTTATCATAATTGCTGATATCGTCATATTATTTTTTATACAATAAATAATTTACAATATTCCTAAGTCGCCCTGGCTGTATGCACTGGGACGTGCGTCAGTAAAAAAAAAAAAAACATCTGTACCAGAGTACCTTTACTATCGACATAACATGGACTACCGATAGTAAATTGTTATTTACTTTATTTCAAGGAACGGATGTAGTTAATAATAACCTTAAACTTTTATGTCTAAACGGCATTAGTACATATTATTTTTGTTTCATAAACATTATATATACAAGTAGTTTTACAGGATTGCTAAATATTACTTTTGGAAGGACTGTCAATTATTATTAATTTGTGATTTAGTACTATTCTGAAATAGAACTAATCGTATATACTAATATAATCATATGTTACATAATTTATTTTCAAAATAATCATAATTTGGCTTGTTAACTTTTCAGTCAAAAGTCCAGAACAATTTCATCTTACACCAATTCAGCATCTTCGAGTACTTCAAATCGATTATTATTTACACTAAAAATAATTCTAACATTCAGAGCAAGTATATAAAGTAGTATAGTAAAAAAAGAGAGACAATGAATACATAGACTATGAACCTAAACAAAAATATATTTTTATAAAAAAATAATTGATATCCACTAAAATATAATATAAAATTTATACAAAATTTTTGAAAATAAAACAGTTGAAACATTAATAATTGACCTAAGAAAAGAAGAGCATACGTCCTAGGTTGCTTGCTCTAAATAAAAAAATATAAATACCAATACATTTATAACTAGACCTCAACCAATAAGCGTCGCGCCTTACACAAGTAAGGTAACAGCCAAGGCGACCATTTGCAATGGATATTAAACCTTATCGCCTAAATACAAAGTTCAATTTCGCTTGTTGCAAAATAACAATTAGCAAACGCTATTAATATTAAACCTTAACACCCAAGACATAAAGTTTAAATTCGCTTGTGTTTAAGCGATTACATTTCCAATATATATTAAGTCTTATGTCTTAAGGCAGGTTTAACTTGCCATTTATAGTATATTGAACTTTATCACCTACGACAGAAGGTTGAATTTTGCTTTTCGTAGTTCACTCTATACTTTTAACTCTCGCCATAACTTTTCCTTCGAACATGGGCAGCGTGTCGGTGTCGTTGCTCACCTCTTCTTGTATGACGGTGTTGTCGAGGTCCGCACATTCAGTTTTAAAGAAGTATCTGGAAAGGTAAAAAACTAATTTAGGCATTTTTAAACTAAATAATATTTAAGCATGATAAATATTTTATGTGATTTATGAACAATATTAATTTCGATTTATTAGATAGCCAATGTTATATTTTAAAAATACCAATGTATTGTGCGATACATTTATAAATATATTATTATATAGTATGGGTCAATCATAAGCTAAGTTATAGATTAAATAATTAAAGCTTTAGCTCACATCTTTGTATAAAAAAAAGCTTGAAATCATAATAAAACTTTTATATTAAAAAAAAGCAATAAAAAGTCGTTTCGTTTATTAAAAGAAGTTATTCAAAAACCAACAAAAAGAATAATAAAATATATTAGAAAGAAGGCAAAATACATAAAAGCAACTATCTCATTAACCCTACCTATAATTCCCCTTCCTAGGCAGATAATCCTTGAACGTCTTCAACGTTAACGGCGCGGCGGGTACCTTGAACCGGTAGGGTACACTCTCGTCCAGGAAGCTCACCACCACCACAGTGTGCACGTCTGTACCCCCCGTACCCCCAGTTGTACCCCCTGTACCCCCGGTGGTACCCGCCCCGCTGCCCGCACTCGACTTGCTGCCTGTACTGCCACCAGTGCCACTGTGATTGAAAAAATATTATTATAAAATATATGTACATACAAACAAATGTTATTTTGAAAGATATTGAACTCTAAAATAAAAAATATGTCTTTTCAATAGATATAAATAATTTGGAATTACTTCTTGTTTCTGGTCTTCTATTGACGCGTTAAAAACGCGTTGCTTAGCAACGAATATGTCATTTTATATAAATATGGATGTTTGTAACATTTATTTTTTTAATGTAATACACTTTTATATATTATTTTAAAAATATATTATCATTCTGCACTCCTTCACTATATAAACTATAAGTGTGCCAAGTTTCATGCTCTTCCGTCCGCATAATTTTCGTTAAGAGGTACAAAAGTTTTGCTTCACGACATAGGTATATGAAGAAGGTAACTACTTTAAAAAGTCAGTATGGATTAAAATTATATTACAGACATTTTCAATAGCCTTAACAAGCCCCTGGTTATCTGAACTATCAGATTTAAATAAATTAATAAATAATATAACTCACCGACTTCTTTGCATTTGCTTCTCCCTCCGTCTATGTTCATCACGATCAGCCGACGAGCCTCTCGAGGACATTTCCCTATAGTTTCTCCTGTCTATTCTCTCTGAACCCTCTGCTATCCATAAGAGGATACGGGGTTCGACTCCCGCCGCGCTCGTTGTACCTTCACTGACCACTGATACACCACTGTCGGTTAGCTCCGTTACGGTTTTCTTGGAGAATGATCTAGAATGCAAATATATACACATATTATTAAGTAATTTGTAGGAAGTAAAAAAAGTGTTTTGTTAACATTTAGTAAATTTTTGACTCATATTGTATTTACTTATAAATTGAAAGATTTATTTATATTATATTGACAGTAATTAATAGGTAACATTTTATCAGAGAGACATTTCATAACTAATGACATTGTGTATCTGGATAGGGCACAAATAATGTAACAAACAGAATCGAGTGAAATTTGAACCCACAATGCATTATTAATCAGATCGTGAAGTATAATTATGAAGCTTAGCTATCGTATAGAGTAGTTATCAAATACCTCCAAGACAAGGAGTGTGGTTTTACGTGCGCGTATGGGTATGAATAAGCTTATGTGTATATGGGACTATGTCTATATTGCAGACACACGTATAAAGCAGTTATAATTGTCCGTGTGCGTGTGTGCTCGTTCGGGTGGCGGGTGACTAAGTCCCCATAAAGCAATCAACATACCTCCTCGACAAGGAATGCGGGTGCGCGTGCGAGTGCGCGTGCGCGTGTTCGGGCGGCGCGTCGTAGTGTCCCGAGTCGGCGGACAGCGCGGAGGCGGCGCGGCGCGCGTGCCGGCCGCGAGCGCGGCGCCCGCCCGGCGGGGACGCGCCCGGCGTGCGCTCCGACCACACGCGCGACACGTGCTGGTCTGCAGACGGGGGTATCATTTCATTATTTTAGTTTCTCGTTAGTGTAAATTATATAACAATAAATACTTTTTTTCTGTCCTTCCTGACGTGGCGCAGAGGCACAAGCGTGCGACTGTAAACGCGACAGGTTGTGGATTCGATTCCTACTCCAAGAAATGTTAGTATTTTCATTTCCTGGGTTTGGTAATAAGGCAAAGCGCGTCGTTAAGTTCCGCCACTCAACACGCAATGCCTCCATTCGACGGAAAATCGGAAACGGAATTGTTGTAAGAGAACGAAGTGTCTTAACACTAGGTCCTCAGGTTCACCCTGCCTACCCCGCTATATGCGCGTAACGTAACAAATAGCGTAAACATGAATCAAATTAAAACCTAACTCAACCAAAATTGCTGAAAATAAATTTTAAAAACATTCCCTTTAACTTCTGAATTCACTTAACATTTATACAAATTATTACATGATGAATATTAAGTCAATAGATTTTTTTAAAAAAACATTACTTTATTAAAAGATGCTAAGAAATACGAAACGCTTTTTCCCTTAAAGCTTGACCAAAACTAAACCTATTCCTTTCTCCATAATAATATATCACAAAATTTTGAAAGTAAAGTATTATAAGCCAATATGCAATATCTCACCAAGTATATCCTGATCGTTGTCGTCGTCCAGCTGCAACTTCTCTCGTATGGCGGCGGCCACGAGCTGCGGCGGTAGCGCTTGAGCACACATATCGTCGCCTTCACCCTGAATAATATATATAAAATTATATTTACATAGTTTATATAGAACATATTTTAAAATAAAAATTAAATATTTTTAGCAGGTCTTGTATATTTCTAAAACACACCATAACTATAGTTACAAAACTAAGACGTAATCGTAAGCACAAATCAGTCAGTCAATCAATCAGTCTATGGTTATATATCAGTCTATGGTTATATATCAGTCTATGGTGATATATAATATCAACTTGTACCATACCTTTAAGTAACAAAATATTGTCATTTAAATGCAAATATAAACATCACTTTTATAATAATACATATTCTCATATATCTTTTACAACATTTAAAAAGGCTAAGTTAAACAATAATATTTATTCAAACAATAATAACAAGCACTTTAAACCTTAAATAAATCCAGAAAAAGAAGGTTAGCAAATTTGAACCCAGTACCTCCGCTAATCTCCGTTCAAGTCGCTCCTTGTTCTCCTGGTCTCGTTTAACGCGCTCTAGTTTCTCTATGAGGATCGGCGCGAACTCGTCCGGAGGGAGCACGCGCAACTGTTCCGATTGCACGCGCTGTGTACGCGGGATCATCTATGAAAACATTATTATTTACATGTTAATTTAACTATTAATAATTATGTATATTTGTAGATTTCTATAAAATAAATTAATTTTAAAAGAAATTGTTGAAAGAGAATGGAGTGTCTTAACACTAGGTTCTCTGGTTCCCTCTGCCTACCCCGCTATATGCGGGATACAGCGTGAAGTTAAAAAAAAAATAATTAATTTCAGATTTCACTAGCATTGCATAAGAATTGAAACAAACGCATATCGTCGGCTTACGAGTAGAGTGTGTATACCTGTTAAATTCACTATTTTCACCGAATTATGTTTTTTTATATCAAACGTAAGTGAAAAAAGAAAACTAATAACAAAAATAGTAATTATCAATTTTAACATGATATATATTTATATAGAAAAATAAAATATATAGCATCCCGCTATTATAAAAAATCCATAAGTGAAGAACAAAAAAATACAATTATTCTCGTAGATGTTTCTATAAAATACAACCTATCAATTTGCATTCTAAACGTTTAGGCGTTAGCCCAAAACTCATCAAATAAAAAAAAAACAAAAAGCCAGTATAAATAAACAACTTACCATAGCAGTATCAGTGTCTTTATTGATAACAGCATGGCGGTCGAGTCCATACAAACGCGGACGGTGACGGGCCTCACGGCTCTCGCGGGTACGCACCGACATGCCATCACTGAAAATATGAGAAGAAACTCCTTAGCAATATATTTATACTGAAGGGTATTTATCATGTAGAGAGAGGAGTTTGGAGAGTGCCTGCGACTTACTACCCAAGTGTAGGTTTAAGGGGCCCCTTTAAAATGTGCATTAACGTTCACAAATACTGTCCGCGCTCCCCTCTCTACCTAACCAAATTTGAAAAGATCTTACTAGAATGTCAATAATACCTGATTTTATTTAAATGAACTTTTATTTAATTACTTTTGCTTTTAACATTTCTTTCATATTAAAATTTTTCTATTTTTTTTGGTTCGTATCCTTTTTCCCTTATTATTCTTTGATTGAAGATAATATTTTTTGTTTTCAATGAATATTTTGTATGCATATGCAATTAATTATATAGTTTTTGAAAAACCCACAACAATATGAACATTTTTTTATTATATCATATTTGTAACAATTTTTATCTAATTTTATTGTAGTGTGATTCTTTGCTAGCGATCAAATAAAAATAAAGCTTTAAAAAATAAAACAAACGAAACTCAACTGAACTCAAATGAAAATTGGCGAAAAAACAAAATGCTAATAAGGGGTGAAAAATAATTAGTAGGTAATTCTATTTAAGCATATGGATACAGCCGAGGGGCTTAGGTCTATAGTAAATCTATAGTAGTACTTACGTTGACTTGAAGAGATGTCCAAGTTTATAAAAAATGGTACTTTTATGATCTAATAGCCTAGAATCTTATATCAGTATAGGTATTTAGCTAACTGAACTGGACATACTGGAGGCTCGATATATATCTTGAATTAACAATTTTAATTCTAGTCAGAAATTACCTTTAAAGTATTTTTTATTGAATATAGGATATACTTTAGACATGAAGACTTTCATCATTCTATTTACGTTTTAATCTCAAAATAGGAGGCAAATGCTAAATTAGTAATCTAAACTCCCAAGACTATACTTCATATTCCTTAGTATATTCCTCATAAATTCGAAGATTTATTTTTTATAACTATTAATATTAAGAGAGACGGCATCACTCATGTCTGATAATGTAATAAAAGCCTATAAGCTATTATACAAGATGGTGTATTGTTTTTCTTATGAATCTAATACTTATCTAAGCTTCCTAACATATTGCTAACTAGCAACATCATAAATTAGCAGTATCACATAATTCCCAATATCTATACTCTTCTTAAATACTTAACTTCCATATATAATCAACCAACAAGTACTCACAGACTGCTGCCGGACAGGGACACCGCGTCGCTATCAGTGCGTCCGCTGCTCAGACTGGCGCGCTCCGAGTCCTGGCGCGAGGCGGGCGTGTATCCCGCGTACGACACGTGCGCGCTGTACACCGACCGCTTCCGTCTGCGCAACGCGCGACAGACGAACGGAGGGAAAGTGACAGGTGACAGGTGGGATTGGTTTTTTTTTTTAATTTAGGTGACAGATTAAAGTCGAAGGTTAAAATTTATAGGGATGTGGTTCCAATTTTAAAATTTAATAATTTTTGGTTTTATTAAATTAATGACAGATTAAATTAGGGATATGTAATAGTGTAAGAAAAAGAATTAGATTAATTGGTGATTAAAATTTTAAAATTTAGATTGTTTTTTTATTTGAATGATATATTAGTGTCGAAGGTTGAAATTTATAGGGGTATGTGATAATGTACAAATTAAATAAAGAGGTAAATTAGTTAAAGATTCAAATTTTAATATTTAGATTTTTTTAATTTCGATATTAATTTAAGTCGGTAGGGATGCGACAATTTAAAAAAAGTAATTGTTTTAAATTTTAAAATTTGTTTTTTTTAAGTAATGGAAAAAGAACATTGAATAAAATGATTACGTAATTGAGGTATATGATAAGGATTAAGGATAATGTCAAGTGGTCATCAGCATAGCAGGTGCACAATGTCGGGGCAGCGGGCATGCGGGGCACAAACATGGGGGAAAACAATAACGCAAAATAAGTAAAGCTCAAATTATAATTAAATTAAAATAAGCGTAAATTCTAGTTCGCTCATGCACTGCGGGGTCACACTGCTAAAACTATACTATACATAATAGGTCGCTAACACTCTAATATAGCGTCACACTATGGTATAAATGATAATAAACTTTTTTATTACAAAATATTTAAAAAAAATATCGCATGTTGCTATAAAAAGTAAAAAAAAAAAAGAAAAATATTTAGTATATATATCACACAACCAGTGATACTTGTGTGTGCACATGTGTATATGTGTGTGTGAGTATATATATGGTGACTCACGGCGCGACGTCGGAGTGCAGCCTGCGCGACTGCGTGAGCAGCAGCGCGTCGTGCGTGAGGCGCGCGCCCACGCCCGCGCCCGCGCTCAGCTCCTGCCCCTCGTGCAGCGTGGCCAGCCCGCCCACGCACATCTGCGGGGACGCGGTTGTGGTTTAAATTATATACCTTTCATATTTTATTAGGCCTTTGTTCTTTATTACTGTTATCTACTGTTGTTTAACTATAAATTTCTCTTAATATAGATTGGTAAATTATTTGACGTTCAAAAAATGAAGCTTGTAACTTCTTATTTTGAATAAAATTATTTGACTTTGACTTTGACTTTGATTACATTGAGTATGAACAATAGCAACTTCACGCTTAATGCCACGCGAAGATTTGAAAATATTTTCATTCTCCCGAGTAGAAATCGAACGAATCGCCTTCTCTATTCCACTGGGCGAAGATGATCTATTATTTATAACTAGTTACATATTACTTTTCATAATAATATCCAATATAAATATACAATAAAGTCGAAATAATTCAAAATGTTAATTCATATGAATACTATAACAAAGTTGTAGTACTCACTACACACAAGGCTACGCCGTCTGCGGTTACCATAGAGAAAACTACGCGTTCCTTTTTACAGACCAGACATTCATTGTCTATGATTCTCGCGTAGTAAATCTTTTACAAATGAGCTACGCTAAAAGCTTTTCGGAAAATGTATAAAAAAGGAATATTTTAACCGTTACTACACCAGACGTAGTATTGCGATATATAATGTTTACTAGCTGTATCTTGCGACTTTGTTTGCGAAATTTCACGCCAAATTTCAGCTTTCAATGGCTAGTTCAATTATATCACTTATATGTATGTTGTCTATCAGTCACACAGTAACGTAAGAAAGTATATATAGGTATATACCACTGTATTGGCTTTTTTAACTTTTTTTCATGTAGGTAAGATTCGGGGTACCTTTTGACTTCAGCTACTGGTGTATTTTGAAGAAAAAAAATTACGCTTACGCAGTGTACACAAAATCTGTATGCGTGTGTGAAAGAGACATCTATACTTATTAGAAAAAACGAAACAAAATACGTTTACTACAAAACGCACATCCCACACAAAAACCCCATTACATATGTAAATATATGCATATATAGCAGTGATATATGTGTGTGTGTGTATGTGTGAAAGAGACAGGCATACCTCTTTAGAGTGAGGCGGCGACGCGTCGGGCGACGACAGCGGCTGCGTGGCCGCGCTCACGTACGAGACGTACGCCTCCGAGCGCAGGAACGCTTGGTACGTCGACTCGGTTATGGCTCGCGTCACCTGTACACATTCATTTATATATTTAATTAAATTTACAAAGGCGATCATGAAATAAGTATTTTAAATATATCGTAATTTACACTATGGTCATATTTATATTCTATTTATAAATATATATTGCACTCTGGTTGTCCTGCTAAATATTGCTTTCCCTCTTTCACAGGTTCGCTGAAAGAATTCTGTTTTAGAAAAAAGTTCACCTTTTGATAACAATGTTTCTGAGCTAGTGTTTTTTATTTTAAGTGGAACGAAAAATATAATAGCAAAATAATATGAGAGCCTTAATAAAAAACTATTGATTTTTCTTAATCAATTCTTAAACATATCGTAGATAACATAACAGACAATCTACAATTATTAAAATGATTACAATTTATCCAGTTTCCTCTATATGAAGCTTCCCAAAAAAATCAACATATATTATAAAAAATATACATTATTTTAAAGCATTCTCTTAACGGGACTATGGAGCCTATTTATTTCTGAAAATATACAAAATAATCAAATAAATAACAATAACTATAAAAACTGACCTCTTGTTCCATGTTATCGAAGATGGTCTTCTCAATGTTGGTGCCATCTTTGAGGCTCTGCTTCACACGCTGCTTCAACTCCTCCGGCATCGCTAGCTGAGACTTGCGCAAAAACCTGTTTAAAACATTAAAAATATAAAAATAGTCCTAAGTTAATGGATTTAACATTTATTTATTGAATAATAGAGACAATAAATAAGAGACTAAATAGCTTGGAAATAAAACAAAAATGCAATTTCTCTTTCTTTTTTCTTTTTTAACTTGCGAATTGTCAATGCGAAAAAAAATAGACATACTGAGTTTTTTGTATAAAAATACAATATTACACACATATAACAATATTTAATATCGTTCAAGACCTCATTTAGCAAAATTCAAAAGTATTTTTTCTTACGCCTGTCGTGGCGCAGAGGCACAAGCGTGCGACTGTAAACACAACAGGTTGTGGGTTCGATTCCCACTCCAGGAAATATTAGTATTTTCATTTCCTGGGTTTGGTAACAAGGCAAAGCGCGGCGTTGAGTTCCAATGCTTCAATTTGGCGGAAAGTGGGGAACGGAATTGTTGTAAGAGAACAGAGTGTCTTAACACTTGGTTCTCAGGTTCCCTCTGCCTACCCTGCTATATGCAGGATACAGCGTGAAGTTAAAAAAAATATCTTATAATTCAGATTTTACTAGATTGATATTAACTTTACCCATACATAGTATAAAATTACGACAATTTCCAATGACAAAATGTAAACAACAAAATTGGTCAACATACTTGTATATCGCGGAGACGACCTGCCGTATCTTATTGGGCTCGGTCTCCTGGCGCAGGCCTTGCACCGCGAAGTAGAAGTTGAGGCGGTCCACGTGCAGGCCGCCCGCGCCGCCCACGAACTTGCGGAACAGGCGGACTCCTTCTGCGTCCTGCCAATGTGTCATTATATTAGAAAAATCTTCTTAGCATTTTTAATATTATAAAATTGTTAATCACACGCTTAGGAAAACATTTTCAGAACACGTATAAAAATTCAAACATAGCAGCATTTCGGGAAACGTCCAGAACTCTTGGTCTTGATGACGCCGATTCGAGACCGAACAACGTACAAAATTGTATACGTTTTCTAAAAATGTTTTTCAACTCCTTAGCATCCATGAATTCACGGTGCGCGTGCCTTAGGTATTGTAGAGAGGAGTTTGGAGAGTGCCTGAGATTTATGTAATATAAAGAATATATATAGAAATATTGCACATAAAATAAATTAGAAAAAAAAGTAAATTATATCCCAAGCGTAAGTTGAACAGGGCTCTTTATAGTATCTAATCCCGTTATGAAAAAGGTCCCTTCAAGCTGGAAGCAAGAAGGCATTCAACGAAAAATAAAAATTTGACAGCACACTCATTGCCAAATATCAAAAATTTATATATTTACAAAAATATATGGTTTGTAACTAAGAAGAATTAATGATTTTATTTATGCATATTGAAAATTTATATTGCAAATATCACAAAAATTAAGTACCCCTTTACCCCTACTTTAGTGAGATTTAATTTGTAAAATACAGTCAAGAAAAACATTCCATCCAAAGTTTTTAATAGAGTTTTTAATAGATTAATCATATTTCGATAAAATATCGTACCTCGAGCAAGTGGTGCAAAGTCCTTGCCCAGCGTATGTAGGGCGGCGAGGCGGGCGAGCGCACGGAGCTGCCCGACGAGCCCTCCGTCTCCTCGCGCCACGACGCCATACCCGTCCTGTACGGTAATTTACTACGTCAAATACAGATTTTCAACAATCTTAATATAAATAATCGTTATATATAAAATGCACGCGTTTCCGAGTGACTGACAGACAACGTACGGGCGGAACTTCTACTCAAAAAAGCATTTTTTTTTATGTAGGCTCTTTAATGCACTAAGGGTCTAAAAGAGCATTTTTCGTCGTTTCGACGAAATCAAGAGAAAACGGGACTCAAGGTTTGTCCAAGCTACTAAAGTCGCAGGAGTCCCAGCTAATTTGTATTTGTATACAAAAAAAAGGGCAACATAGCCCAGTGGAACAGTGTCTGACTAAAAGCGTGATTGGTTTTGATTGAAACCACAACAACGTAATTATTTTTATTTCCCCGCTCTGGTAAAACTAAAGGCAGTGATGAGACACACAATATCTTAATTGCAGTTGAAAATAAAGAATAGAGTTTCTTGACAAGCTGTAAAATTCAACTATATAAAGTGTTGAGTTGAAATAAAAAATATATTTTTTACCATAAGAAAAACCATACTTAGGAAGATGTGGCTGTGTGAACACATGTCTGGATTGAGATTTGCTTTTCTCCTCCCCCGACGCCGGCGGCAGCGACGACCTGTCTGCAAGCTTGTGCTCCCAACCTAACACGACATTTAAATTAATCCTATAGTAAGTATATGGTAAAAGTATGTATTAGATATCACACGAATGCTAAAATTCTAAAAATAAGTGATAATACTTTCCACTTCACAACCGAATAAAAACATCATTTAACGCACTGAATTTACCGAATTCAGGGAAACGAAAAATATAGATTAGAACCCACTAACCATTTTTAATAAATAAAAAAATAATAATAATATTCAATAAATTAAAATAAAACAATTATTAACACTATGATATTCAGACATCTAAGCTTTGTTAAAATTTGAACAGCTTACCTTGCGGGTGGCCGCCTATAGGAGTGTGGCTCATGGCGCACAGGCCCTGCTCCCACCCGCGCGCTGCATGGCGAGACACTACCTGCAAACAAAATCAACATGCATTAATAGATGTTTTGTTTCAACATTTAACAATGAATTTGGACATTGTTGCATATAAGGATTCAAAAGTGGAGAAAAATTATGTTATATTATTTTAACAACTTATAAATATGAACTGTATTTAGGTTAGCCTAATGTTAGCACTATTATAAACTTCATATATAATTCTTTAAAATAAACTCAAAATAACATTTTTACATTCTCACATGAATAAAAATATAGTTTCTAATCAAGTTATATTTGAAATTGCACAAATCAAAGATCAATACAACTATTGTAAAGAATACCTTATTACTATAATACTTGTCAAAATTGTATAATAATATTACCAAAAACATTTTTGTCCGAAGCAGAAACCAAGGGAAAGAAATCAATACGGCACATAAAAAGGATCATGGCATTATGTTTGGTCTGCAATCACTGTATGTTAGAAAGAGAGAGCCTGCTAAAGATGAAACCACGGCCAAAAAGTCAAGAGTTTCCATCATCGATCGGCGTACCATGAGAATATTTTTAACAAAAGTTTTAAATCAGTTTTCTATACAATTAAGCTTCATGGACAAACCTTAACACATTTCATTTAGGGTACTTATTCATCTAAATAAGCTTGCAGATCAAATTTCTTAAAATATTTCAATAATTTTATTTGAAGCGGAGCACAACAACATAAAACTTTTTAAATCCCGGTAATATTATACAATAAAAGGGATAATTAATAATAGGATCCTGTCATAACAAATTATATCATAACTTCACAGTTCAATAAGCATGTTAAAAAAAACAACAAAAGCAAAAAATCATAAAGGGCCTTACCATATTCATAGCGATAACACAAACAATTTATTGAGGTACTTTACCACTAATAAAAACTTGTATTAAATATACTCAACAGAGTTATTAATATTTTTTGTTTAAAATATTAAGGTATTATTCAAAAGAGCACGACTGCGCAGTGCAATGGCAATGGTCCGAGTGGAAGTCGGATGCTGTAATACAATGGGCTTGGATCGAACTTTTCTTGTACCCCTGTACAATGTGTTATAGATATGGTTATGATAGGGTTTATAGAAGTAATAAAATCAATATTGTACAAAAAAGCTTGAGGGTTTTTGCATTCAACAAACTTTAATTTTTTTACTAGTCCGTTCCCAAGATAATTAAATATCATGCTTACTGTTAAGGTAACCCTTATATAAATTGATATTTTAAATAAAGTAAACATTTTTTAAAATCAGAAGCGATGCTGAATATTAGTTAGCTTGCTTAATGTAACTTTAAATTTATCTAGCATATAGTCATGAAATAAATTTGTACTCACTTTTTGGAAGGGCAATACTTTTGGAGATTCATACGTTAGAGGAGTTAGGGTGGTTTATCCACGTATCACCAGAGTAGTTTTTATTAAGGATGACGAGCATAAAACGACTAACGAGTTACAAACAAAGAAAAAGTCATAAATTGCTCGCCCACCGAACAAGCGGGCGTGGAAATTGTATGCAACTTTCAGTCATAAGTCGATTTTTAGTTCTTCGTAACAGTATAATAACGTGGAACTGGTAGTTGTAAACACCGAATTCCTTCTCAGAAACCCGGAAGGACAGTATTTATGACACATATTGAGTGAAACACTATATCAAAATGGACACGCTCACTCTCTACTGAAACGTGACGATCTATATCAAACAAGAATAGAGAACGCGTTAAATAGAAAAGTTAACGTAAATAAATAATAGATTAGCTTGGCTCGGTCTGGTTTTGTATACAACAGCGACAGGGGTTTGACGTTTGTCAGTGAGATGTCACTTGACAAGCATAGCCAAGTTGACATTAGATTTAACGTTTGCGTCGCCATCTAGTGGCTTACTATGAAGCGTCTCGGTTGCCGTGACATCATTTGCATACTGCCAAAAGTCACCAGTAGGTGACACGACGGGTCACGATGTCTGAATATTGTTTTGGCGGGAACCCGTAATTTATAATAAAACTAGTTAGGAGTTAGGTGAACTCGGGACAAACATATAAATAAATATATTGAAATTTAAAACTTGCAGTACTTGCCTGTTAGCAGCTTATTGCCGCTGCATTTTTGTTGTTTGTTGTACCAATTTTAAAGTTGATTATATCTGTAACAAGAAGCTTTGTGTCAAAAGAATACATAAAAGAAATTAAAATTACTTTACTTGTAGGCTAACGGGTAAAATCTGATTTGAAATTAATTTATATTATTATAATTAATTATGGCTATTTGAAACATATTTATTTATATTTAGTGCTTAAAAAAAATAAGTAAATAAGTTTCCAAAAAATATATAGCTATAAAATATACTTCTTCACTTATTGAACATACATAAGTACTTATTATTAAAAAGAGATTAAAAAAAATTCAAAGAGAAAACATTTTTTTTTTCATTATTATTATTAGATAATAAATAATAAATATAAAATATATAGGAACAAAGAATTAACGAATAGCAAATAACCATTTGCGGTAATGTACATGTAAATGTACAATAGTTATTCTAATACTACGCAGGAGTTCCCCAAGTCTAAGGCTTTAGACTATGATGACAGTAACCGACGTTTATTATTTAGAAATTTAAAAAAATACGATTCTAAAACACAATATCTCTACAAACGGGCAAAACGTAGAGTGGAGTGACATATAACTAGATTTTCTCTACGAACGCGGACAGAAAGCAGAGGATGTGCAAAGATAAAAAAAGTTATTTAAAAAAAAACATTAATGTACATTTTTCGTATGGTCTACGAAAAATAAATGAATAAATTGTTTCTCTATAACCACATCACATTTATCGACAGCATAAAATTACCATATTCACATCACTGAAGCTTCATTAGCCTGGCACGCACTAAGCGACTCTTTGATGTGCACAAACTTTCCGTTTTCCTTTGATTGCTATAATGGAACTGCGATGTTATTACACTAATTGAATTTTCGCAAAGTCCGCGCCGCGTTAATGGGACGGATTCGGACAGTGTTAATACCTTCGACAGCAGAATGTGTTCGTTCACGATTAAAATTATTGATTTTATCATAGTTTCACGTTTGACTTTGCAGTTTGTATTCATGTTTCGGTACATATTGAAAATCTGGTCATAGCAATTCAGAATTTTCGAAACAAAAGGCGATATTGAATTTAATCTGCTCTCTTTGTTATTATTACTAAGTACTGAAACTGAAATATACTATAATATAAAATAAGCCATTTAGAAATAGTTAATTATTATTCTCTTATAACGAAACCTTAAATTATTATACATATATATTCTACATTATATATCTTATATGTTTAAAGTACAATGACGAAAATAATTACAATCGTCAATATCCCTTTGACGACCGCACTGATCAAAACAAGGATCGTTCAGTAGTAACCATAGACAAAAGAGCACTTTGAACGGACTTCTCAGGAATACCTTCGGTACTAATCACTCGTACGTATATCCGATCGGAAAAGGTATTAAAGGCAATAGTTTCAGCTTGCGGTGAACTGTTTGCGAGGGAACGGGCGGGGTGGCTTCTCGGAACATCAAAGGCGAGCCGAGACAAAGCTAGAGGAGCCTTTTAACTTTATTTAGCGGAGTGGTAAGTTTAGCCGGTCGCGAATCGCTCAGGTTAAAGAGTAACACACTCACTTTGAGCTAGGGCTGAGAGGTCAGGGCTGTCGCGGCAACAATGTCGCCCTAATGAAGCGCAATACGAACGGAAAGAATATACGACTGTATGAAAAAAACCTAGTGCCAACTTAAGTAGGTACAGTTCTATTTTGAAATTACTGATATTTATAATATTTTGTTTAGTTATTATTATATAGATTTCGTACCTCATTGTCATAAATACTCTTGTTTTAATTCACATTTACACGCAAAGAAATACGTGATTGTCTTCTGATTCATTTATATTTTTTTACTCTGGCATTATTATTGTATAATATATAGTAGTAACCAGT
Organism: Philaethria dido; assembly: GCA_033558755.1. Classification (NCBI taxonomy): domain Eukaryota; kingdom Metazoa; phylum Arthropoda; class Insecta; order Lepidoptera; family Nymphalidae; genus Philaethria; species Philaethria dido. The sequence goes on along the minus strand of JAKGSA010000190.1, from coordinate 50,729 downwards.
ATACATTTTAGAAATTAATTTAACAACAACCTTCGGTTACGCTGGAGAATAAAAAAACTCTTAATATAGAACTAAATCTCAACTTGGCACAACGATTACCGTTTTAAAGTAATTAGAATTAGAATAAGTATATAGGGATGTATGTATGAACTATCATCACGTTTGAGGAAAACAAAAATTTGAAAACATTTTGGACGTAAATGTTATTTTAATATTATTTAAATATTCTTTTAACACCTCAGTATAAGTATAAATACACTACAAATATTACTCTTTAGTAATCCCTATTATATTAAAATTTACTAAACTTTAATTTATTATGTGTCTGTGTGACCGTCAATTAGTTTATTTTTACATTTCGGAACAATTTGGCTTACAAAAGAAATAGATGCGTTCAAATTTTTTATAGGCTTTCTACAAACCGTTTTACTTATCCAAAACGTGTAAATAACACTCCAAAAACAATTAACACAATATGTAACAAATATTCATAAATAGGGCACAACCCTATAGAGCACCGCAGCGGGCCGGTAATACGTCCGCACCGCGCGGAGTCTCTTTGTCGGCACTTGTCCTTTGAGCGCTGATACCACCTAAACTGCGAACAATAACGATTGACAATGCGTAATGTGCGAATGCACTGCACAATACTGTGCATCGATTAAACAATAAACGACTCGAAAAATGTTTGATCAGTGAAGTAATTAATTCACGCTCTGAACATTTTTAATTAGACACAGTATAAATAAATAAAGCTTTCCAATTGGAGAAATTATTTGGTGATGCTGAAATTTTATTGCATTGATTAAAATTATTCTGTTGGTAAAATAAACATCGAACGAACTCGTGAATGAAATAATTGTATTGTATCGTAATATACGTATTGTGTACAAAATGACAAATACAAATTATATATTTTAGAAGAAAGAATGGATACAAGAAATAGATAAAGAGAAATAATTCTTATAAAAGTGTATTCTCGAATTGCATAAAAAAGTAACAATCTGTACGTGAATGAACAATTATTTTTAAATGAATACTAAGAAGTGTACGTTTGTCGGGTCGGCAGTGTCATAGGCGCGCGGCGGTGTGGCGGTCTGCGGGCGGGCGGTCAAATAAATTACCTTCCTTTGAGAATTTGATTCTTTTGATCATCGCGAAATCAATTCCGTCGCCCCTACCATTAGCTTTTGCTTAAGCGACGCTTAATGTAAACGAACTTGCATATTGCTTGTTCTATCGTTAAATAAATTTTAGGTACTAAACAAAGTTTAATAGTAATTAGTAAGTTGTGATTGAACGAGTAGAATATTTTACAAAGAATTATCATTTCAAAATTGTTTATTAAATAAATTAATTAAGGAGTGATATGAATTCCTATGAATGTACAGCTATTACTGGCTCTGCTCGATTATATGCATAATAAAATATAAAATAATATAAATCTTTTATATCTTCATATAAATTTAGCGCATAATCATGTAAGTATAATTTTTTTTTCAGATTTCAGCGCATATAACTAGTTCTCGAAGGTCATGAATTTATATTGGTTGTTGATATTAATGTCACAGTCGTGTCTTCTAGGAATTGAGACTTACCACAACAAAAGGTAGAAAATTATTTTTTGCTGTAAGCGACAGGAATAATAAGGCGACGTAAAGAGGAAAACCGACGTACTAATTCTCAAAAGCTTTAAGACATTGAGTAAAATTTTTTTTCACTTTCAAAACGTATTATCTAGCTTTTTTGATAAAATTAATTTTATTGGTCAGTATTGTAAGTGAAACAACAGTAATAACGTGACATATTATTAGTAAATATAAATAGCTAAGAGCTTTTCATTTCAATTCTAGTCATAAAGAATTATATATGTGATGTAGGTGCATCGGACCTGACAAAGATTCTATTAATTATTTAAAAAAGAGACAAGTAGTTTAGTAGCAATTTAGCACTTTACAAATTGATATGTTGTTAAAAATATATTTTAATTTTTGAGAGCTGTAATCGGGTATAATTTTGTCAAAACATGTTTTAAGTTCAAATTAAAATGTTCGACATTTTATGTCATTAATAGACCCGTAGAATATTATTTCATAAATATAACTACGTCGTAAATTAAAGTAATCAAGAACAAAAGCTAATGGCCATAGCCCTGTCCATCGACTTTGCTAAGTTTTACTACCAAAAAGAAAATTGTAAAAAAAAAGGAAACCCGTAAAATTGATTCGGAAAAAAGTATTCAGTTTCACAGAACTAATATGTATAGGTTATTTTTTCAAACAAGTTATGAAGGTGTGAACGAAGAAACATTTAATAAAATAGGACACGATGAACTAGATACGCTTCTTGTTACACCAAAGGAATTACAAAGAAAGATCAAACTCCTAAACAAAAAGAAGCTTATGTCAAAAAGAAACTGAAAGAGTTAGATCTTCGTTACAGAGGGATGTTCTTGAAAAGCAATTTTCCTTCTTTGTACACAATAAAGTACTTTGGTATATAGATACATAAAGTTTAGTTTGGACTGACAGAAGGGATAATGCTCCCTTGTAGTTCTGTAATGGCGACCTAACGAAAAACGGCATTATTTCTTATATGAACGTCAAAGCTATATACAGTATTTTGGGCGTATATCGAGAGAAGACAAAAAAAAGAACAATTAAAGTGTTGTACTGCGCAGTGCTGTAGATCTTCAAAAATACAAGAGGATTATGAAGAAATTTCTGCATATTTCGTTTACTTTTATTAGAAGTTTTGGTCAAATTTTAAAATAAATATAAATTAGTATAAATTTTATTAAGGTTTAGATCGACATCTCATGCATCATGAAAAATGTTGATTGATTTTGATTACTTACTTTATTCATTCTTCGATTTCTATTTTATAATGGACGGATCCAGCAAAAGATACTTTTAATGTAACACTAGTGTATTTTTAATAACAAAAAATAAAAGGCAAAATTTTGCAAATTAAAAGACAATTTAATAATAATATTTATTTTAAAGACATTTCAAAATTACAATATGTAATAGTAATATGGTCCAACGTACAACAACATTATAAGAAACGTTACTACAACAATACTCTTCAGTAGCTAGGTTACTAGGTAATGTTGGTATGGCTAATTCGTCAAAGGGTGGGCTGCCTTTGTGCAACTCATGGTAATCAGCGACCGCTCTCATTTCACTCAGCTTCGGACCGGCAAGTGGATTTTGTTCCTTATCATAATTAAATGCTTTACTAAGAAATTCTGTATGGTTGTTAAATTTCTACGTATTATTTTACTAGCCAAGTATTGTATATTCAAGTATTTGCAATAATCTTATAAATATCTCCGATATAACTTTTTGCCACTTTAAGCTCATTTGTTTATTTAAATATTGCGTAATCTAAAGTTACAGTTATATAGGTGTTAATTTGGTTTCCCTATACTATTATAACTATTTATTTTTATCTTATTATACTCTATTTTCATATATTTTTTTTATATTTTTCAAATAATATCATATTTTTATTCATTTATACTTAAAATTCCATAATTAATAGTTAATTAATTAAGTTTAATATCCTTGTTACACAATGTAAAATGATATTAATGCTAGTTAGAAGAGCCAGTACTATACATAAATTATCCCACATTATAAAAAGTTACATATATTATATTGTTGACGTCTCGAATAAATAAATATAATATATATTATATGGGATATTTATATATCGATATCGCTGAATTTAAATACGATTAAGTCAATCGAAGGGCGCACACCCTTTGATAAATTAACCACAGTGATATTACTTTACCAAATTTTTATTAGAGTAACATTATAAATAGATTGATTCGTTTTCAAATACAAAAATTAAATTAAATTAATAGATATTTTGTTTTAGTGTTCATGATTTATATATTTTATATGAATATTTATATATTTGCTCTAGTAAAATTTCATACCCCATCTATTCATCACTTTTAGCAAAGTATGACGCCAAATTATTACTATATATGTAAATCATGAATCATGAACACTAAAACATTTTTGTTAAAATATCTATTAATTTAATTTAATTTTTGTATTTGAAAACGAATCAATCTATTTATAATGTTACTCTAATAAAAATTTGGTAAAGTAATATCACTGTGGTTAATTTATCAAAGGGTGTGCGCCCTTCGATTGACTTAATCGTATTTAAATTCAGCGACCTTTAGCTTGTCAGATTAACAGCGATAAGAGCAATTTATTTACTAATTACAAGGATCAGACATTATCTTACTTTGTGCTAACGTAAAGTGAATATTATATTTCTTTCATAAATATAAATTAAATCATTTTTTAAGCTTCACACTGTATCCCGAATATAGCAGGGTAGGCAGAGGGAAGCTGAGAACCTAGTGTTAAGTCACTTCGTTCCCCACTTTCCGCCGAGTTAAGGAATGCTGAGTAGCGGAACTCAACGCCGCGGTTTGCCTTGTTACCAATTCCAGGAAATTAAAATACTATACTTTCACATTTATTGAAGTGGGAATTGAACCCACAACCCGTCGCGTTTACAGTCGCACGCTTGTACCTTTGCGCCACGACAGGCAATATGTAAGACAATATAATAAATTTATTAACTAATTTTCATGTCAAACACTTTTCATAACATAAGCAAAAGCGTATACCTAGACTCTAAAATACGCACTCTAATAAAATCACCCCACACGGGCGCAGCAAACTAAATCACGCGTAACAATATTACCTATATAATTTGTAGGCGTACATTACGCGACTATTTCGTACAACACTCGCATATCGATATAATTACCTTCGTTAACCGCAAGCCGCCACTGTAATGAAGTATTCCGCGAATATAAAGACTATGGCAGCGTAAAATATACATGCGATACCTACCTTATACTATAAATATATGTATATTAAATTTCCACTATGTCTTTTCGAACTTTAGAGTATGTAGTTTAAATATATTTAAAACAATAATACTTCATCTCTACTAATATTATAAATGTGAATGTTAGTTGTTTTGTTACGCTTTCACGCCAAAAACTACTCAACTAATTATCATATAACTTTGTACACGTATTTTTAAATAAATAATATATTAAAAAGTACACAGCATACATTTTTTAAAAAAAATATATTAGCAGACGTGATAATTTCTTAAAAAAACTTAAAAATCTAGCTACTTTAAAATCTTGAAATTAACGCTTACGCGCTCCATACACTATAATATGTAGTGAAGACTGCCATTGACTACGCGAGCGAAGCCGTGGATAACAGTTAGTAAATATATATATTATAGTTTAATTAAATATATTTTTTTAAATTCGCACTTATTTTTATATATTAAAAACTCTTTTCTCTCTAATATTTAATCTTTAAAGCATTAAGATAAGACAGGCAACCCTAATACATGTTATAAGCAATATGAAAATGATGTGACATAATCGTATTATGCGCTAAGATTCCCTGGTGTTGAGGTCACGTTCATGTATTGTAGCTCGGTTCGATAGGAAAAAGGAAAAGTGAAACTTCACACCCTTTTACGGCGTCTGAGAGACTTTGTGACACGTTCTTCTGATGCACTTTTTGCACGTCTTGAGTGTTCTACTTTTGGGTAAAGCCTTTCGTACTTCAAAATTGACAAATATGAGTGCAACGTTCTAGTTACTTTGTTTGAATACTATGATTAGAAAATATGTGAGGGATATCAAAAATATTAAGTAACTAAGCTTTTAGCATTAATTAAAATACCATAAATGATAACTATGTAAAAGAAAATCTTACAGCTTATAAAAGTGTCATTATAGGATATTTTTAATTACTAAGGTAATTTTATTTTATAATTTAAAACCTTTAGCTTTTCAGTAGCTATTTACACAGATTAAATTTAAAATATATTTAAATAGTACTTAGTTTAAAAGTAAAAATCATAAAAAAATGTTTATGGCTTTTAAATATTGCTAATTGATTAATTGCGCATGAAAATTAAATAACGCCTGTCGTGGCGCAGAGGCACCAGTGTGCGACTGTAAAGCGACAGGTTGTGGGTTCGTTTCTCACTCCAGGAAATGTTAGTATTTTCATGGGTTTGGTAACAAGGTAAAGCGCGGCGTTGAGTTCCGCCACGCAGCACGTAATGCCTTAATTCGGCGGAAAGTGGGGAGCGCAGTGTCTTAACACTATCCTCCCTCTGCCTACCCTGTTATATGCGGGATACAGCGTGAAGTTAAAAAAAAAAAAAATTAAATATATTAAACTAAAAACCTATATAAAAATATAAATTGATTAGTTCCTGTATCTATAGTATATAAACATTACACAAATTGAATAACATTTTTAATATCAAATCAAATATTTGAAATATAACATTGGTTATCCCACAAAATATAACGCTACACTTATTCAAACGTTAGCGGTTAGGGATGGTCGCAGGCGTCAGTCATCCGAGAAAAGTGCCGTCTTGACCAAGGCATGCGTTATATCATATATTGGAAATTCGGAATACCGCAGACATCAAATATTTTTCAGTGTCCGATACTTGGTATTCTGATCGGTCCCATTTGTTGCGAAGAAGTTTCAAATATTACTGAAGTGTACCGGAACGACAGAATATTAGAAAGTAAAGTTTAAATGAAACATGAATAAAGTTACTTTGGTATAATTTGGAAGCTATTTTTATTTAAAAATCTATTTCAGCTCGGTTATTTTTGGGGTCCATAAAGATCTAGAACTTTCTGTAATGCATTTAGTAATCTCTAGTTAACTTATAATTAAAGATGACCACCAGTTTACAATACCGTTTTGGTACAGAGCCTATAAGTTATATATTTAAGTTAAGTTTTTCTTTTTTAATATGCTTCATAAGAAATAAAGTTAAAAAAATGTAAAATTATCTCATACAATCCTTGTCACGTAAAAATAAACTATAGCTATAATCGACAATAAGAATTCAATCGCGCATGTTCTCGCCTTCCGTTACGAGACGATTCAATCTTTTAGTAAAAAAGGAAATTGGGCATCGCACGTGTTTCACGCATTAATCTGGTTTAGGCCACTCTAATACATATTGTTAAAGGGCGATATTGTCATCGTCTCTCAAAGAGTATATGAATATGATCATCACGGAAAGGTATTTCTAACAAAACGATGAATTCTTGGTACAATCTGTATGCACTTATGTGAAATAATTTACTAAGGTAGAAAATAATTTAATAAGTAGATAAACCAAAAACGCATACTTTTAAAGAGCAGGCATTTTTTACGTATATCTATCTGTATTAAACTTTATTTTTAGCCTGAAACTTTTTGTTTTACTTCAATAATTTAATAATATTCATCTTGTAAGTAAACAAAGTCTAATGCATATTTTTGTGTTAATAGTTATGCTTGCAAGCCAATTTATCAACCTTTTCCTGCTTTATAAGGAATTATTTTATATATTACTGTTGATACGAATACGAAAGTTTAATAAGCTCTATAAAATGTATTTATACTATTCAATAAATGCAGGAAAAACACTAAACAGCAAATTAAACTGGTATTAAAGGTTCATTTATTCTTGTCTCTCACATTTGGAACTGAAAACGGTATTTCAATATACCTACGACAACATGACGAAAAGAAAACGAGCCCGCAAGCGGACTATCCAATTTGGCAATACGCATTGTTTTCCCAATTGCAAGCCTGATTAAACTTGTGGAGCGTCTCCAGGTAAATAAATCTTGCAATCAGCCGAACAATGAAATGCGGTATCCCAGGCCCTGTGGGTTTCAGAATAATGGGATTCGCCTTAATCTTGAGGAACAATGACATTGCTTGTGCGAGACGTTTTGCATACAATGTCTCGTAGCGTGACAAGCGAACGGCTCGGGATGGGGAAAACGTGACAGGTCGCTTGCGGTTTTGGAAATTGGGACAGATGCACTCATCATCACAATTATAAGAAATAAACGAAAAATTGTGGTAGCTAGAGCAATCAGTGCGCTTCTTTATAAATGTTCTTTTGGTTTCATGCAATTTACTTATTTTATTATTTATTATTTATAAAATTCAGGAATATATAAAAAAATTGTAATGGAAAAAGTATGAATATAGCAATGCAATATGATGGTGGTTAAAATTGATTTAGTTTTGTCTGTTCGAAGTGACTCGTTGAGAGAATCGACATGTTCGATAGGTTTTAACCGCAACGTATCAAAAAATGGTATCGAATGGTGTGTCAGTGTCACATTGCGGACAAGTAAAATATTTACGCATTTGTTTCGTTTTATTGTAGGGAAATTGATAATAATCACCTAAACATGAATTAAAAAGATTGCGGTTAACTAAGCCAATAATTTGTGGTTCCGGCACTGACGTCGCTTAACGAGGAATTATTAAAAGGTAAAGAGGGTCTAACAAAAATAATCATACTTGTGTTTGCGACGCCTCTAGATAGCACTCTGTGGCACGGATGATTGGATTGATGAATAAAAGATCCGGCAATTTGTATAATATAAGGCGAGCGGACAATTATGCACCATTCAATTATTCTGGACTCGAATAATACCTACAAATATTCAATTTATAAAAGAGTATGATACTGTATTATTAAAAATTCAACAGAAAAATCATAAAGAAATTAAAGATATATATATTATAATTTTTTACACTTCTACTTAGATTGAAGTACATACTTATTAGCCGAATCATCAGACATCAATCAGACAATATAATAAAGACGTATAACTAATTGGAATTGACAATTTAGCTATACGCTTTTTTATTCAACTGAACGAATTTAAGACCGTTCATGCGTTTCGATTGCTCCGGACACATGTCTGTCCCATGAAGGGTTGAATATTAGAAATATATATATTAACATTATTATACAAAGAAATAAACTTATAGTTTTTACTAGTTAATAATGTGCAAAATATTGCATATTACTTATATGAACGCGAGGAGGATATTGATAACGTCGCGATCAAAGAGCATAAAGTTTTATGAAAATATACGAAACTACCAAATAACATTTTAATCCTGTGTGACTGTAAAGTGCTTTTTTTCCTTTTAATAGAAATCCGTTCATTAAGCGTTGTACATTTTCGACTTTATAAGTTTTGTATTAAAAAGTTTTGATACTGCTGTCCAAAGTATGCTAAATTTAATCTGTTCATGTTGTACTTTTACTATAACCATTTTCTATTCCTTTTACGGTTACGTTTAGATTTTTCTTCTGTAAATTAACTACAATTTATAACAAACTTCATGAAATATAAAATTAACCTCCTAAGGGAAGACAACAAGAGATTTATATAAGGTATAGTATAATCAGTTACAGTATCAATAAAAAACAATAGCGGCGTCATGGCACGTCCCAGCGAGGACCACCCGTCGACTTAAGCCGTCAGTTGCATCTGCCGCTGACATCTATGCTGCTCACTGTCATGAAATAAATATGTATTGTTTTGCACGCAAATCAGTTGCTGTCTTTTGCAAACTTTCCGTTAAGGTATTATGTATTCATATTGAATATTCAAGTAAGTTCTTTTTCAAAAACGTTATGAAACCGATGTAATTATAATTAAACTCTTCCCCATCTGCCAACGTTTCGAGATAATAATATATCGCGTTACCAAAAAAAAAAACTAAAATTTATTCCACAATATCTAAAATATGAATTTATGTTGCGAAGTAAGCAGAATATAGCAGAAACCTACCTACTATAATATAACAATTCTCTCCAATACGTAGAAATTATTTTAAAAACCATCATTCGTTCAGACTTGGCGTCAATATACGAGCACTCTTATGTTATATGTAATATAAAGTTCAGGGGTTATAGCAGATCTCATTTGTAGACTCCAGGCAACGTATCCGTGGTAATCATATTGCCGAGACATGAAATAAAGTGCACATTTCTTATATTAACCGTACAGCGCCATCCACTATTGCAAATCATAAATCTGTAGAAGATAAAAATTGTATTTCTGTGATATTGAAATAAAAATTTATGGATTTTTACTATATTATAATTGCTTTTTATTATCATATTCATAGTCAAAATCGTCATAATTGAATCGGTGAGTGCAGAAACAACGTAATTCACAAAAAATGCAAAAATTCGTAATCGATTTAAACTAACTTAGAAAGGCAAGATGCGTGTTGTTTTTCTCCCTCCTGCAAAATTTGAAAATCCTTACTTACGTTGTTTCTGCACTCGCCGATTCAATTGGTTTAATTATTTTTAAAATCAGTTCAGAAACCCTGAAAGTCGCATAAATAGACGCCAAGTAATAGTGAAGCCTTAGAAATAGTAATTTTACTACTAAGCCTGAAAATTAATCATATTTAAAAATTAAGATATTTTTGAGTTATCTTTATACTGACTATAACCCAATTTTTTAATTGGGCCGTGCCTTTAAATCATCATGTCGATCTAGCGCTGAGTATGTTTATAATTAAAGTTTCAATAAGGTTTGAAAAATATTTATACGTGTGTGATACAACTTCAATATCGTATAATGATCATGATTTAGAATTCTACTCATTAGTATCGCAATAACGATATATTAGTATGCCAGTTATTATAGTCTCCTTTTAAGTTAATAGAGTTTTTTAGTAGTATATTTAATTGTTTATTCACTATTTTAACAATTATACTTGCTTTATTAAACAACAAAGCATCCGCATATCTTTAAGTAGCGACATATACCTTATAAGTGCTATCGATATATGGTTTGTGCTATCGATATGTTGTGCACTACTAGGACTACTTGGAACTTAAGTGTTAGTAGTAATGTGCGAAAGGATGGATGGATGCTTTTTACTCTTTGACACTAATACTATTGACCGTTTTTATTTGAATCTTACAGTTTATTATAGCTTATATTAGCCTACAATATATGAGCCGTTGATTTTGAAAGTGAGACAACTCCATTTTATGCCATTGTTTTTTTTTTCGATTAAAAACATAAAATTATGTTAATTTGTAATAAGATTCAGCTTTAATATTTTTTTTTTTTACAAAATGGAGTTGTCTGACTTTCAAAATCAACGGCTCATATAAATATTTTGTGTATTTTCGCTATAATATATAATGTCGAAATAGTCGGAAAAAATCATGCTCTCTGCTAACCATCTTGACGCACGCTGCCTAAACTATTGGAATTAAAAAACATAGTAAAGGGTGTCCCAAAATTAACGCAAGATTTGACTTTGCCGCCATTTGCTATTATATTCATTATTCATTCGCTATTAAAAGACTAAAATGGCATTTTCTATTTAATTCAAATCTTGCGTTAATTTTGGGACATCCTATAGAATTGAGAACCTTTCCTGGAGTCGGTTAAGAATAGTAAGCTAATACCATTAAATTAGATATCTTTTTACAGAGCACATTTTACAATATTTATAATATTTTTAATAAAACACAAACATTAGTAGCTTTAAATATTTAATGTAGATGAACTTTGCCTTTCACACAAATTGATTTGGACGGGCAGTTCAAAAGTTATCACAATAAAATTAACCAGAATGGAGTGACATTATGCTCCTACTATGTTTAACCATTTACGACTAGGGAAACCAGTGTATTAAGGTTTTCTCTTCGTTATCTATATATAAATACGTGAAGCAAACACTTTGTACCCCTTTTTATGAAAATTACGCGGACGGAGGTGCATGAAACTTGGCACACTTATAGTTTATATAGAAATGGAGTGTAGAATGCTAATATTTTTTTTAAATAATGCATATATAGTATATTAAATTAATACAATAAATGTTACACACACTACCATGGTTCGACATCCATGTTTATATAAAGTGATATATACGTTACTAAAGACATCGTGTTGTTAACGCGTCAACGGGGACACTAGTATTAAGTAATGTGTATAGTAATCTATATCTGATAAAAACAAAAGTAACTTCGAACTATTGGTTAAGCGGACCAAGTCGCAGGTATTTCTTATACAGGGGTTATAATTTAAATCTATGTAAGTAATAAACTAAATAAAACTTATATAAAAGCCAATTGTATAAGTATGTAAATCGCTTGTTTTGCTGTTTCATATAGTATTTTTTATACTTATTTATTTTTAATTTAATACACGATTTTTGTCAGTTATTATCGTCTTAAAAATTCTCAAGTTGAATAATTAAATTTTTTTGTAAAGAAAGAAAACAAAGTTTAAATAAAAGGCAATAATTATTAGGAATATCTCAAAAACAACAAATAATAGACAAATATACGTTATTTTTATGCTATTCTCCTGCTTATTCTAATCAATTTTTTGATAATAATCATAACATTTTTGTATAGTATTCGAAATATATATTATATTACTTCTTAACATAATAAATATTAAGAATAACATAATTTTCCATCAAATCAATGAAAAAATTAAAAAAATACTCAAAATAGATTATACTAATAAATAACTATAACAGTTAATTTTAATTCTTAAACAGTTATATTGACTTTAAAACTACTTAAGATTAAAAACAAAGAAAAAATCTCAAAGGAAGGTGTTTGAAAATGCTCTTTTAGAACATAATAAAAGCTTAGCAAGCACATTAATAGGAAGTCCGAAAGCTATTACACCGATATAAAGGTTCACCGTCCACTAGCCGTCGACACAATGCTTTAATCTGCCGCGTTATTACACCGGGAAGACGTTGCAAAAGCCATTGTGGACATAGTATAATTGTCAGTAAGCCTCCCGGGATAGAGTTAAGGGGCTCTATTTTCGCCTGTCTGCCTCTTTTATTGCAACACATAAAAATGATCTTAATTCAAGTAGACAAATCTAAACGAAAATTTGCCACATTTAATATATAAATGTAATATTCTTTACTTACTAATATTATAAATGCGAAAGTAACGCTGTCTGTCTGTCTGTCTGTTACGCTTTCACGCCTAAACCACTGAACCGATTTTGATGAAACTCGGTATGAAGATAGAACTGAACTTGGGGAAAGAACATAGGATACATTTTATCGCAAAAAAAATGATAGAGGGGTTGAAATAGGGGATGAATATTTGTATGGAAGTTCCTTATTGTCAAACATCATGTAAGATTGTTTAACTGTTTACAACTTCACCACATAAACCACTTAACCAATTTTGACAAATAGTCTAGACCTTGGGAAAGACTATAGGATACTCCTCATCATATCGCGCGATATAACCGAATTTCACGCAGGCGAAGCCGCGGGCGGAAAGCTAGTTCTTTATAAATTATAAAAATCTTAACTTAGCGTGAAGCTTTATCCCTAGCAGAGTAGTCAGGGTAGAAAGATATAATATAAATATATTGTTTTAAAATCATTAATAGAAACATAAAGTAATTTCAATGCATGATGTTATTTTGACCAAGCCATGCATAATATATTAAATATTATTAATACAATAATTTTCTTAATTTTTACAATTTTGGACAATTTATAAGACAGTCTTACAAATTAATATATGAATAAGGAACTGCTCACTAAGCTTCACAAAGAGGACTGATATACATGTACTTCACTAATATATGCCTAGGAAGTATCGGGTTATTAACCACCATGCCTATACGCCAGTCATGTAAAGGAAGCACGACTAAGTCTCAAATGAAATAAATATTGCTGCGAAATTAAAGCTCTGTAAATGCTTGTAAAAAATAAATCGAAAAAGAATGAGATAAAAATTAGATAAAAGCTATTTCTTCACAAAACGCAGCTGCTTCGAACGCTATCCGTAATTGTGCAAAATGTTGCTAAAACATTCAATTTGAAATAAATTTTTCCACAATTTTTAAAATAGGCCTCGGAATAAAGATAAATAAGATTTGATGTCACTTTACTGAAATCTGAAGAAATCCCCATACTCCTTGTTGGTTTCTTTGACGCTTGAAATTATTACAATACATACTCGTATATATGTACATACAAAGTTGCCATATGCACTAAAAACAGAAAATGGTAACAAAAATAAGTAATGGTAAGTCATACTGTAGTACGGTGGCAACTCTTGTCGTTGGACAAATGAAACTGCCTTACGGAATGAGATGTGTGGATTGGCTTAGTTTCTTGAAAAAAACCACATCGCGCGCGGTATTTCGCACGTTTTGTATAAGTTAACCGCACTTGTATCAAAACAAAGCCCTTTTCGACTACAGCCTCATTCCTCACGATATTCATACTAGATTTACGACTATACGGACTGGGGCTAACCACGCACTACTGCGACTACCGTTGCGTTGCCGACTTGTACACAGCTTCCAACGAATCACACAAAATAACTATTTTGCTGCGTGGAAAATTAAACAGTTTTAGGTGGCAACAGCGACGATATTAGCTTGTGCGAAGCCTGCGGGCGCTGTAATCCGCGGTGATTGTCCTCAGCACTCGGCTTTCACGTCTCCCTCGACCGGCATTATGCCTCTAATGTCACTTAATTTGCCGTCTAGAGCCTCCTCAGGTGAATGCAGCTTACGAGAGCTGGTTTAATATAAAAATTCGCTCGTTTTTTTTTCTCCCGTGACGCGGGATTATACGTTTTACTGTTGCCTCTTTTGAGAGTAAACGCGTAGAAGTAATGGGATTATGAGATCGGTAGTTTTGGTTTTCGCTAGGAAGGTTTTAAAGGGAAATTAAATTATATGGAGCTAAATTGAAATCAAAATTCACAGGCCCGATTCCAAAGTGGAGTATTGACGTCAGAATTTTAAATTCTCTTTGAGATTATTGAACTAATTAGTAACGATACTAAGTCTTATTTTTGAACAGTATATTTTCTTTGCTCATTTCGTTATACGTCCTTGTATGGTAGCTTTAATTTTTACTTTATATAATGAAATAATATTTTTATGTATGTCAATGATTTCTCTACTTTTTTGTTTAAACATATACAAAATTTAGTTGCTTTCTTGAGAGTGTTATATCATAATTATTTTAAAATAATTAATTTACGTTTATCACAAAAGGTTATATTATTTACATACAAAACATACATACAAAACCGTTTTCAAAGTCCGTGAAAAAAGTCAATTTTTTACAAAGTTGATGAGTATATTATGTCTACCCAAGTTTTTTTTGTGAGACATATAATTAGTATTATGACGACAACAGTGAGCTTATCATTTATTAGGTGATTTTTGTACATATAACAGCTTGTTACCGCGGTTCATAAAACTGTCAAACTGTCACAATTTCACGTATGTCAAAAAAGCTGTTTTGCTCCAATTAAATGGCCAAAAACGTCAATGAAAATTCTGAAAGAGTACACTAACGTCAGCGTAACTGGGAGACGGAAAATAGTCTACAAAAGCGGGTTTAGTCGTTATTATACCAGTTAACGAATCTAAGCGACGTATCGATAACGTTAAATGAAATGCTGACGTGGGAAAATATTCACCGAAACCAGGAATTAGTGTTGTGAGTTTGTAATGCATACTACATTCGATATAGTATGAGTGAACAGAAATTAAATCTACTTTATAGTGGCATTGGATTTTTTTTATAATATTTATTTTGGTCACTATGGACACGTGGTCCTTAACTTTTGTCAACTTTCACTTCATTTTCATATTACTTAACTAAGCTTAGGAAATAAGATATTTTTTTTTCTAAAGAGAGTCCAAGTATTTTAGTTGGCTACTTCTTATCAATAAATTAATATTATTTAATATCGTAACTAATAATACTTAATATTACAATTTAAACTTCTATTTTAGTAGAATTGCAATAAATGTGTATTTGATTGAGCAATTCGGTAATAATTGCTGTTTAGAATAAGAAAAAAACTTTACGCTTTTTCCCACATAGCAGGGTAGTCAAACGCATAGGGTTAAGACACGCCGTTCTCCTATACTCTCCGCCCAAAATCAGGACATTGTGTGTTTAGTGACAAAACTCAACGCCGTCCTTCATCCATCAGAGCAGAGGACTAAAAATAATTTAAATATTTACTTAAAACTTAATACCGGAATGGGAAGCCAAAAACCAATCACAGTTTCAGTCAGACGTTGCACTGTAATGCTCTCCACATTCTACCACAACATGCTGAATGTGTTTTTCCGTTATATGTGGTATAGAAAAAATAGTGAACAGAAATTAAATATACTTTAATATAGTAGCATTAGATCAAATATATATATATTATTTTAAATAGATAATCTTATTTGTAGATATGAATGCATTTTTCTTGACAACTTAATACTTTATATCCATTGACAAGTAGAATATTGTTTAAACCGGATTAATTGCGAATATTTTACTATCAGTCTAATTGTGACCTCAGACTACTGTAAAGTTTTCGAACCGTCGGGTTTTCAAAAATATATTTCCGAATATTAAAATAAACGCGATTAATTCCATTAAAATAGTTTCAATTCGGCGGAAAGTGGGGAATGGAATTGTTGAAAGAGAATGGAGTGTCTCAACACTAGATTCTTTGGTTCCCTCTACCTACCCTGCTATATGCGGGATACAGCGTGAAGTTAAAAAAATAAATAAAAAATAGTTTCATTTAATATGTGTAAAAATAAAAGATCTCAGAATATGATTCCATAATAATATTAGTATGTATATATACCTTTTACGTCAATAAATTGAATTTAACGAAAATTAATATAAACAAATGCTAAGCGCTTTCATTATACTATCATTAATACAAAATGTTTAAATATTACTTGTGGAAAAAGTCATCTGGCTATGAGTTTCTTTTAAATAATCACAATAAACAATTATATTATTTGAATAGTAATTACTCTACAATGGACCTTACCTTCAAATTTTAGCTAAAAGGTGCCGTGTATGAGGAGAATAACATTCTGAAACAAAGAAAACAAATCATTATTATTTATATGAATAGTTTACTTTAGTAATTATAAAAACAACGAAGGGGAAATTTAAAATATGATTAAAAATTCAATTGATATCATTTTAATGCGATCGTGGCGCAGTGGGACACTGTTTGTAAACCCATCGCGCTTACAGATTTGGGAAGGTTTCCATTCAAACTTGTAAAAACGAGTTTAGTTTTAATATTTCTCCACTCTAGTAGAAGGGTGGTGTAGAATGGAGTTTCTTGATATCAGATTCACTCTGAATAATAACTGCTTTATGGGAAAGAGCGTACAGAGCAAGCGTGTCTTAAATTAAATTAAAAGTATATTAGCTAAAAATATATTGTTACTTGAGCTTCAATGAGTTGATTATTTGTATTAGTAGTGTGTGATTTAAAAAAAATAAATTGATGGACCGTATAGCAAATAGTGATAAATTGCACATACATAATTAAATAAAAGATTTTTCTAACATTTAATTTCATACAGAAGTTATTTATTAAAAAAAATGTATTATGTTTTATTACAATTAAATTATACCAAATCTTAATAAATTCTAGTCTATGTGCTAATCTGATGTATAAACATGTATACATTAATACTCACAAACTTTCGCATGTATAATAGGAAATAAAAAAAAAATATTCAATGTATTTATAGAAGAAGAAATGATAAGTATCTAATATAATCATTAAGTATAAAAATGTTATAATTTATTAATAGCAAGCAATCAAAAAATTATAAGTATTAAATATAGATACTTTAAAAAAGGAAAAATTAATTTCCCATACTAATGCAATAGTAATAAGTTAAATAAATAAACTAAATATTACACATGTGTTTACACCTATATTTATGTTTAATAGGTACACTTTAAAAAGTGAGACACATGTCGCCAAGACAACTAGAATTTTTCGCGTCAACAGATCTGCTAATCGATTAAAAAATATAATATACCTATCATAAATTATTTGTGCATGTAAGTAAATGGTTGCAACTATTAGATAATTGATAACAGCATTCTATATCATATTAAACTAAATAATTTTTTTAGCGCCAAAAAAGAAAGCACTCATAAAGTATAATGCTTTTATTTAACAGTGCTTTCAAATAGCAATAAAAATGGAATATTAAATCAAGGTACTGAGGAACTAGCGAAATAACTAAACAAACGAGACGTTTCCCGAAACATAAACAAATAGACACGATGACAATCAGCTAATGGCAGATGATCTGTTTGTTGACAGAGCTATCCAGCGCCGCTCTACTGCACGGCTGTATCGTGCTTAAATATTTCTTAAAAAGTATTATATATAAAACGGTAACAATAAATAAAAACATCGGACTTTCTTTTATTAATTACGTATCAAACTTATTGAAATTTAATAACACTTATCAACATTTATAAGTTCTTACAATAAATCCTTACTTATATTATAAATGCGAAAGTAACTCCGTCTGTCTGTCTGTTACGCTTTCACGCCTAAGCCACTGAACCGATTTTGATGAAATTCAGTATGAAGGTAGAACTGAACTTGGGAAAGGTCATAGGATATTTTTTATCGCGAAAAATTTTTTATAAAAAATATCTTTATTTTTTATATATTTTTTTTGACAAATAATCTAGACATTGGGAAAGTCTATAGGCTACTCCTTATAAGTCGCGCGATATAGCCGAATTCCACGCGGGCGAAGCCGCGGGCGGAAAGCTAGTATTTACATAAATTCAACATTTTGAATAAATTGTGATTTTTTGAAATAACCTTTAAAAGTCTAAACATATTTAAGAACCATAAAGTGTAAGGTTACATTAAATATTTGCAACGTGTCCTTTATCGTGCATCAAATGAAGGCAGCGCTGGCGCCGGCGGGCCGAGGGTCGACCGCGTGGGCGAACGCATCTAAAGCAAAAAGCCGCTGGTACTGCGGCATTCCACCACCAAACCGGTCCCGGCTCAATGGACGATGCGAACATTTACACGACTCTACCACAAGTAAAACACGACCTTTCGGTTCTTACGGAAAATACAAAATTGTGTAACGAGCGATGCACATGTAAGGGAATTATAATCATATTATGAGCAATACAGGACAAAAAGTTGAATGATGGCAGCCACGCAGAATATCAAATGGACGTTTGGGCTCGACGTGTAACCGATGGAGATTTGATTGATGGATTGATAATGAAAGTGACACGGAAACAAGAACTTCTAATGTTATCTATAGATATTTTAATCCAAACAAAAAATGAAAATGAACGTCAACACATTTTGCGTTTACTGCGTACTTTTATTTGTAATGTAATTTCAATTTATATAATGGAAAATATTTAACACGAAATTTGTAATAGAAGCTCGGTGTTAGAGAAAAGCAGCTCCGGTGGTCTATCTGTCATAGAAAGGAACTAGTTTGTATTTGTTATCTCAAGTCAATGTATAACAAAAAACTATAACTGTGTAAGTATGTCCAACATAGAATATATGTTACAAAAAAGATATGATTAAAAACTTTTAAGGCACGATTTCTTATCGTTAAAGTTCAATTTATCAACTAGCTAATGTTTAAAATACGTCTGTCATTTATTTCATGATTAAAACAAAATCAAGTGCTCCCCTTTAAGAAGAAATTAGTTATATTATTTGATGACGCATAAAATAAAATAGGATTAGTACGCGACTACTTTATTACTATAGTTTAAGTACTACGTTTATTGCGATTCAAATTAATAGACATTTATTTTCAGTATTTGTTTTTGAAATATTGTTTTAACATAACCTGTTATTACAAAGACTGTCACAAGTATTAAAATTATAACGTATTCATTGCATTTTCATCAGATACTAATTTGCATTAATAATAAAAAAAAAAAAAAGTATAAATGTAGACATTATTAAGGAAACGTCCACAATTTCAGAGTGAAACAAAAATCACAAGATTTTAAAATTGTGTTAAATAGATCAAATAACGAAGACGGCATATTTCATTTAGGGGATACAAAGTGACGTCATAAAAGGGCGAGGTAGGTAGTAGATAGGTGCCTGCTGTTCCTGGAAGCGAGCCGTAAACTCTTGCGCACAATGCGTCGCCTCGCCGGACGCCAGAAGATATGAAAGGTATTCTAATTTTGTTTGCTTCTTATGGAATGATTTTATGGTGTTTAATATTAACTTATATTTTGACTTTCTAATGTATTCACATTTTTATTTTTTGTTTCGCGCTTTATCCCAAACGGGACCGCCGCCGAAAATCCTTATTTCAGAAAAATATATTTTATATTTAAATACATTACATAATATAATTTAGAAAATAGAAGGCGCTTTTTAATGATTTAACGCAACTTTTAAAAACTTACTTTGTTATAGATATAATTTAAATAGACTATCATGCACAAATTTTTATATAATCACATCTTAACATTATTTATCTGTTATATTTTGTCAATCAGGATAATCAAAATAATTTTCAATAAAAATATTTAAAAAGGACATACATTAAGGATATACATAAGTCTTTGTTCTAAGATTAATCATATTGGTAGTCTTTTATTCTCTTAAATAACATCTATGTTGGAAAAGAAACAAAGCTGCGAATGAATCTTGAAAGCAACGAGCAACTTTTGCAAATAAGCGAAATGGACATGGGAAAAGATAAAAAGGGTTTCAAAAGGGAAGTTCCTTTGAGTTAATTTATAAAAATACTTAACAGATTCCTTTTTTCCAGGCATAGTGGTGTTGCTTATGTCATAATATAAATAAAAATATTATATTATTTCAAAGCAAGGAGACCTTTTGATAAAGGAAGACTTTTTGAAAAAGTGCAATTGAAGTTAACTTAACATACCATAAGCCTACTTAATACAATATTAATATCTTAATAATGAAATTCATGTCAGCGATGTAACGGTACTAAATCTTCCTCGAACTTTAAAACATTTTTTTCGTTTATATAAACAAAATAAACAGCGTTTTTCTCAAAAAAAGAAAAACAATTACTAGCCTCGTGTTGTTTTAAGAAATTTCAAAATGAGTTTGTTTTAAGGTTTCCAAACTTCAACAAACCTAAGAAAAGCTTTCGCAATTTTATTTGCAACTCCAATTATGTTTTAGGACGAAATGGTTTGGTTTGTGGCTCGCAATTTATGTTACGCAAGGCCATTGATGATTTTATAGACATGAAAATTAATGAAGTGTAAGTGCTACATACATTATTACTTAGTAATTGATGCATGTACTGAATAAAGGCTTGATAAATTGGATTAAGATACTGGCTCAAAGGCATAGTAAAGCAAAGTTAAACTAGAGTACAAATATTCTTCATTTGAAAAGCAATTCCATCAATCCCAGTAGGTAATTAAAGACATTAGTTCGCGGGACGGGGTCGCCCGATTAGTTTCCTTACAGTTGAGCCGTGTAAGTGTATATCAGCCTTGCGGGAGTTGAGAGTTGATAGGACATTCCGTATTAATTAACTAAATAAGTCTGCCAAAGCGAGCGAGCTTCTGAAACAGACGACGTTGGCGACTTGCAAGTTGTCAGTAGCGTGTCAATAAGACAGCTCGAGACACGGCGGATTTAAGTACGGGGACGGGGGCGTCGGGCGCGCCCCCCGGTGTGTGGTTTCCTTTTGATGTCATCTTCGCGCAAACTTTACTACGGATCGGCTTTGAGATAGAGAGACGGAGAGTGACTAATTTGGCCCAGCATTTGATCTCGGCAACTCCGATGGCGACGTCTCGCTCGCACCCGCCGCCCGGCCCGCCGCTGCCGGGTAGCTCTTTGCAAAATTTCTCTTTGATCGCAAAGTTAAATTATATGGGAATTGAGCATTAAATGGATACACATGCGAGGCGCACGCGAGCGCTCGGATCCCGGCCTCTCTCGGACAGAACGGGTGATATTGTCAAAAATAAATCTCGGGGGAGCTTTGACGATTACGACTTACATAAATAATAAGCGAGCGACTTTCAAAGTTATACATTTGTGAAGCCGGCGCTCCGTATTTAACTCCGCCTAATTTGCCGCGAGTACGCAGTACCTTTGAGAGCTTCGTTTTTACTAGTTTACGAAACAGATATTTGCGCCCGCCTTTCCCTTTGATACAGCACTTTGTGGAGCATTTTACACGAGTTTCTTTTGAGGCCATTCAGACGGTGAATAACGAAAGGCTGTCTTTGATAAACACGTGCGAGGACTCTTCAGTACTTATTAGGGGTGCTCTCTTTGAAAGTGCTTCTTGTGAAATCTATTTGAAACGTTCAAACTCAAAGCGGCTCCTATGAAAGCTGTGCTAATTAAACTGTCACTAATATAATTATGCGAAAAAATCGAATGTTTCGCAATTTAGTATTTATCAGAGAATAACGCGAGTAGGTGGAGGATATTAAAGCAATTTCCTTTGACGGGAGTCTAGACCGGCCCGAGAATAATTTATTAGTTCAATATTTAAATATGCAAAAACAAATAAGGCAAATGGACGTTAATTCTGCATGTAAAAGAGTTGAGAACAAGAGCTATTAGTAGGTTATTAATGTTGGGTCACACACTCTCGAGACTCAAAGTCAAAGACGACTCTACGAAGTGGCGCCTTTGTGAGCGCCGCCACCGCCGTCGCCGCCGCGGGAAGCGCCGTGTGTTTCTATTCGCCAGCGCGATAAACTCTTTGTCTTTCGATGTCTTCACAATACATCTTTGTAGTTTTACAACATTATGAACAGACATCGACATACGCAAGAGCACTTTTCGATATTTACTATAGCTCATAGTGGAAGAATATTGATTGAAAACATATATTTACGAGTTTGTTATATTAAATTTCATGTGAACGATAGAGCGATTAAATTTTATTGAAATAATAGAAGCTACGCTTTGAAGTCACAAAGTACATGTACAATTAACATCAGAAGGCACGATATTACGTGTTAGTGAGTTCGCCTGTATCGATGATGTTGGAGATCAAAGACCTTTAGGTACACTTTGATGTTTAATTCTAAAAAGACTTGAGTGATGTCTTTGTCGTGGAAATTCGTATGGGTCGTGTGTTTTAGTTAGAGGTAACTTTGTCCCGGCCTCTTAGAGCGTCGGAACTTGGACAAAGGACACAGCTCGGCACCTGATGAAAAACTAACGAGCACACTTGCATACTAAACTCCCTCATTACATAAAAGTGGACACTCTTAATATCTTTACGTATATTCTGGAAAAACATAAAATATGATATGTAGAGCGTACTGACAATATACTTAATTTACAATATATCGGATATTTTAAGCTACTCTTTATCTACCTTTACATGTCTCTGCTTATGTATTTATAAAATATTTAAGTACACCAGTTTTTGATTGTTAATTTATTTTAAATGTTTTTAAAATTAAATTTTTAAGTTGTGTACGTAAGATTTTCCTTCTTAAAAAAATATGTCTTTGAAGTATCAGAATGTAATATTTAATACTGTTATAGAGATAAAAACAGTGTTTCTAGGAAACATTTTCAAAGCGAGTAGCGACGAAAGGAAAAAACAATCAACTCTTATTAAAGTAGGGATCACTTGGAAGCGAAATCAAAGGCACACCTAATTCATACAATTGCAATTACACCGGCAGTCGGCCAAGTGAGGGAAAAAAATTAGAAACAGATTACGAACACTAAATTTAATTACAGAACCAACTCGAACATAACAAATTGGAGAGGATAAACGCGACAAAGTAAAAGAGAAAACACACCCGAAAAGGAAACTCGCAGCATTGATATAAACGAAATTTAAATTAAGTACAAAGGGAAAGGAGATGAAAAAAATCCTTTCATTGAAAGCTCTCATCCCCGAAGTCAGAGGGCCGGGCGGCTACATCAAAGACACCTTCCTCCCGTCTCTAGCCTTATCTGCGCAAACCGACTTTGGAAATTAGCAGAACGATACTTTTCTTGGAGTCAAAGACGCCTGCGCACCCTTTCAGCCGCTTTTAGCATTACCTTTTCATGACAAGTTTTTCTGTGCAGACGGACAGAGGTAATGCGATAATGTAGCTAATGACATATTTTATTCAGGCTTTAAAGCGCCGAGTTCGCTTAATTCAAAGGCGAAACGGTAATGTGTCGGGATTATGCGGAGCGGAGTGCTGTACGAATGATTTTTCAAGTTTTAGCCGGCTTTTAATGAAATGTAGGTTTGGCTACGCTCCTGCTCGCTTCCTTGCTTCATGTTTTAATTTAAATACGTATTTTTGAAGGGTTCACTTTGATGTTGCACGTTAGACAAACTCGCAATACTAAATGAAAATGTTTATGGTTTCAACTAAACTCCCAGGCGCAATGTTGGGTAATTTAAAGCTACGTTGCAGCTATTTCAATTTATAAAATATAATTTTGCATACTTTGATGAAGTTATTTGCAATCAGGTGAAAACTATGTTTAATGTGTAATAATTATAGATGCATAACTATATAATTCATTATTCAATAATAATAATACTCCAATGAGTATTATTGTGGGTGATAATATTATCTTCTCAATGCAACATATTTTCAAACGACACATGATTTAGTAAAATATGTTAAATAGATATTTTCATATGATCTTCTTAAGTTAATCTTAAATGTTGTAGTCATGAAACATTATAATAACTTTAGTAAGTAAAGAAAGAAACTAAAAAATAAAAATAGTGTCAATATATTAGATCGCGTTGATGTCTTTTCCTTGGAAGTAATCGATATTGAATGGCAACGAAAAGTTTTAAAGCTTTGTTATTAACATGCAACTAAAAATGGATACATTTATTGTTATATTTCTTTTCTATACATTATTAATAATTTATAATAAAATACAACAATAACACATAAATGTATTCAACATCCAAGAAAAGTAATTGAACAGAAATAACAGCATTGTTATTCAAAATGTTCATAAAACAAAGTATCGTAAACAATAAATTCAAATATTATGCAAGCACTACTAAAACAATGGAAAATATCGTAGGGGGCTAAAACAATAGGGTCATTCTAATAAACATTTGACACAAGGACTCTAGAAGTCCGATGAAACAATGCTTGCATACCGTCGAGGGATGTCGACGCCGTAGGTAAACTGGCAGAGACCTTGTCACTTCAAAAGTAGATTTTTTCTATAAGTTATTGTATATTGTTTATACCTGATTTTTTACACGTTCAAATCCAAATTTTATGAAAATCCAGTATACTATAGTTAACACATAGATCACTAACACACGACAACACTGGAACTAAATACTTTTACGTAAACCATTTAGTAATCATTACTAATACACAAAGTTTTAAATTTATTATCGAGTTACGTATTTTGTCGCACGAAAATATTTCTACGAGCGCAATAATACCACTCCGCATCGAAGCACAGAAGAAACTGGCAGAAAACCGTGGACATCATGCGCGCGTCGCACGTGGTCCCAAAAGAAGGCGGAGCCACTAAGCTCTCGATGATACCATTGGACGAAAGCTTCCTTTGATCGGCCGCCGGCGACTAACAACATGTCTATGCGCCTTAATCTCTGTAGTAACGTCCTTTTAAAACAGGTAATTTTATTAAAAAACCTGGGTACTTTATGGTCACTCGTGAGCACAGTCAGTGATAACCAAAAATCTAGGTATCCTCTATGCACGGGAACGCAAGTAACGGCGAATGCAATCCCGATAACGTATTACGCAGCCGTGGTCAAAGGATAAAAGGTTACCTTTTTTGGTCGTACTAAACCGTTTTTAAAATTGTACGCATCCCTTTGAAACCCGCACATCAAAGACATTGCATGGAAGCCAAAGAAATAGGTTACTGTGTTCTAAATGTACGGGCTGAATTTAATATTGACTGAAGCAATATCTAATAATCAGATGCTAAGACAACTCCCACACCAAAATAAGCTTATTACCTACCGAACTCTGCATCAAAGACTTATAAAGTGAACAATTTTTATGAAGATTCACGGTTCATTCTTGAAATTTTGAAAATTTTAAGGTAAAACTATGAAAATTGAACATACCCAATGTTACGATATAAACTGGTAATGTATAATTATTAATACTATATGATTAATATATTTATTTATGTAGATGACTAGCGGGGCGTAGAGCATCATGTAATGGAAAAGATAAATGATTAAAATATTAATTAAAGAAATTGTATTGACTTTTGCACTTTCACTCAATACACAAGTATTGATGATAAAGTGCAAATTGTTTAAATGTTTGTTGCGAAAACGATAAACAATTAGACATGGATAGCCCAATTATAACTTGAAGTAATTGATACAATAGTAAAAGCTCACAAAGCCTACAGAAGAAGCTAGTGAAACTTCTAAGTATAGATTTTAGGTATTTTCCGTCCGTAGAGAAAAATCAAAATCGACCAAGTATTAAAAAGTGGTGATTATGACCTAATTTTCGGTCTTCGTTCCTAAATTATTGTACTACTGTCAAAACAGTACTACAATGATCAAAATCGTATACCTATTATCAAAGGTAAACGCATACAAACGCATAAATATATCTATATATCTATATATATATATATATATATATACTGTAGTAAATTGATAGATTGCCGCGTTAGCCTGCTGAGAAAACTGTAGGTATGTATCGCCGTATATTATATGTTAAAAATATCTATCGTATTGTTATATAGCAGGGTTGTTGATACCTTTTTCAATAACGTTTATTCAGATTTGATACATACATACATAGCTTCACGCTGTATTCCGCATATAGCAAGCAGAGGGAATTTAGTGTTAAGACACTCCGTTCCCCACTTTCCGCCAAATTGAGGCATTGTGTGCTGAGTGGCGGAACTCAACTTTCTTAACTTCAGATTTGATTGTTAAATTAACTTTACATATTTCTTTTCTGAAATA
This sequence comes from Philaethria dido, assembly GCA_033558755.1. NCBI lineage: Eukaryota > Metazoa > Arthropoda > Insecta > Lepidoptera > Nymphalidae > Philaethria > Philaethria dido. The sequence goes on along the minus strand of JAKGSA010000190.1, from coordinate 24,049 downwards.
TAAAAAATATTAAAAATCATTATTTTTTTATTTGGTCAAAACTGCATTAGAAATATGCGCATGCGCGCACAGTAAATATTTTTTTGTCGTATGATTGTAGCATGAAATATTAATTTCTTTTGCTACCATTATCCCATCATAAAGGCCAATAATAATGCAAAATATCATATTAAAATATGTTCTTAAAAGAAATTACTATATACGTAAATATGTATATGGTGTTTCATTAGTGTGTGCAAGTTATATTATTTGTAAGCTTTGAGCAAGCTAAAAGCACGTAACATATTGGCGCCAGTAGGTCTCAACTCGCTCGCGCTCACCACACACGCCCGCACTCGCTCCCCATATAATGTCAAAGGGTGAGCGCGCCGCCTCACAAAGCGTAAGTGCAACCACTAAAAGCCAATCCTAAGTTTTATTGATACACATTGTATTGCGACAAAGTCTCCGTTGGCGGCGGCCCGCCCCACCCCACGCGCCGCACAAAGACAATATCGCGACGTCAAAGGAGCGCCGTCCCGCGCCCGACTCGCCGCCCGCCGCCCGCCGCCCCGCGCCTAGAGGAAATGAAAAATTAAATTGTCAACACATTTAATATCTGCGAAAACGTGCACGGCGTCGCCTTTGAACGCGTCTCCTTTGCGGGGCCTCCGCGGCGACGGCTTTGCGTATTAAAATTTCAGCCGTAAAATTGAAATTCTGTTTAAGTTTAATTAGACGTCGCCGGAGTTCGAAGTTGCATTAGATCAGCGGCGCTAATGAGGCCCGCGGTGAGCACACGTCGCGCGGCGAGCGGGCGCGCGGGCGAGCGGGCGGGCGGCGTCGCGGGGGTGGGCGCCGCCTCGCGTTTGATCGGCGCCGCCGCTTTGACAATTATTAAAATTTGCCTCGTACCTCTCGGGTCTCATCTTTTTCCGTCGCCTCGATTACGCCACGGGTTTGTCTCATTAGGGCTTTTGTATAGTATCGCGAGCTTCCCTTTGATGTGAGGCGAGGAGACGCGGGGTGGACGGTCCGTCCACCTGCACTTTTATTGTTCCCGCACGGCCTCAAATTTGCACGCTTCACTTTGAGCTGTTTCATTTGAGATTGGTGGTCGCGTTCTCTGCCCTCTGACCGCTGAGATGTTTACGCCCGACGGGATGCAGGCAGTCACTGGGGAGCCAGGGGCCAGTAGAACAACGAGCAATATGTAACAAGCTAGAATCAGTTTGTTAATTTGAAATCGGAACTACCGAATTTCAGCATGAATTGTTCAGGTGATAATGTATCGTAGTTTTCCGGCACAGTGTTTGCGAGCGGCAGCAAAGCGAGGGCGGCGCGCGATGAACACTCGACACCCCTTTATTACTTTTGTGCCCTTTGTGCGCGCCATCATCATCGAGCATACGACTCGAATTAAAACTTTACACAGCGATTTGTCACGCCACGCGTTCATTGAAGCTTGACGTTGCTCTGTGTCAATACAGAAAAACAAAGCCATTAATATTGCATGAAATACGTTAATTAAAATTTTGCTATAAACGGTAAACGAATCAAATTAAACTTCAAGTTACGTAATTGCTATTATCAGTAGGGAAGTAGGTACGACCAGCCGTGAGCTGCCTCAATTGTTCGGACACGGAACTTTCTAAGTACACATGTCCAGTGCTTTGCGTACAAATAAAGAATTTAAAAAAGAATTTCCTACAAAAGAGTCACGGACGTCATTAAATACAAGCATTAATTACTAAACAAATACTCCGTGTGTGCACATACTTGAAGCGGCGCTCACAAAGGCTTGGCAATTCTAGTCGAGTTATCACAGACTTCGTGTAATAAGAGAACAGAATCTTCGCGTTTTTAAATAAAACTCTGTGGAACACAGGGCAAGGACAGGGATAAAAGAGAATATTCCTGTTTGTATTAGTAGGTAAAATAAACGCGACATTCGTCAGTACACAGCGGTGCCTTTGTGTCGCTTACTCGCCGAGGATCTCAACCGAACGCAGTCACATTGTAGGAAATGGAAATGATGGCCTCAACAAATGAATAATACTATATCTTGCCCGAGCTCACTGTTTTTATTTAATGTGAGAAATAAGACATTTCTAAACGACGACGACGACAAGCGATATTTTTAAATAACTACGAAAATAGGTATCCACTTCCCTTCAAAATAAACTGAATACAATGAAAACAAAGAAAAAAAACGAGTGGTCAAATATTATAATATTAATATAGATCTAATAGCATAAATAATTCTATTGCTTCACCGTTACATGACAAGTAGTCTTGAAAGTTCATAAAATTTGTAACTGCACCTATTGAATTATGTCATTAATTATTAGCTGTTTGATCTTACTAAGTGCATCAAAAATCAAAGCGAAACATCTATACCGCCGTCTCTTCAGTACGTGGAAGTGTGAAAAAAGTTTACCATCAAAAGCGCGATACAACTGTGCTATACACTACGTCACTCTACAAGCGCCCTTTAGACAACAGCCCTTTGTCATACATATGGGGTTCTTTAGAACACCTTCACACCATATTTCCTTGCTACAGTAAAAATAGCTGATGGATTAAATGAACGCAAATTGCCCTTAAGTGATTAATATAGCAATATATTACATATTAAATGTTCGAAGTAAGATTGATGCAATTTCTGCATACCTATCTAAGTTGTAGTAAAATAATATTTAGACTATAACTACGGTAAGTTATTAAAGAAAACCTATGATTTCAAAACATATTCAAATATGAATACATCTTCTTTATCGTTTTCTCTTCCTCAAATAGTAATAAAGCCTCCATAAGCGCGACATTTGATTGTCCCAGGCTCGGAGCGGAGTCGCGGTTCAGATTGAAATAGTAATTTGGGCGGGAACTGCACTCCGCGACGTTAAGTAAATTCGCTTCGATCCAGCGCTATGTGGCTCACGAGAAAAATATAAAAACGCTACTGAGAATTACAGATTTTTTACTTTTATATAAAATGTTCATTGTATTAATAAAAAAAAACTAACAATTTCAATGTAATTCAATTGTAATCAGAATTCTTAGAAGGTAGAACAGATAACTACTTACTTATCTTAGCACTTAGCAGGAAGCTAATACATCATTTAAAAAAAAAAAACAATATATGTGTTAGATAAAAACTTTGACTATGTCGTAGATAAAGTTGGTTTATGTAAATAAGTATAATAAAAATAAGTAAGTTTCGATTAGATCTTTTGAATCGTATTTGAAATGTAATTATCCACGAGTAAAAGCCCGATCAGTTAACCACAAACGAGACGAATCCTAGAGCGATCTAAGTCTTTGAGAGATTTCATTTTCAGAGCTTAAGTAAATATTTTAGTTAAGCCTGTTCAGTTTAATAAATTTAAAAAAAAATAATGAGAAATGTAAGAATGTTTAGTATACCACACTATACGTCATCGTAGTAGATATAGGAAGTACCTGATTGGACAATGTGGTTTATCTTTACTAGTAGATTCGTTGAAGCATAAAACACGCGTATAACTTTTGCAACACTGCATAAAACTTTTTGTTCGCGTAGTTTGTGTATTTAATCTTTCCATTTATTAACATAGTGATAATTAAAAAAATCGTATCATCGTTCTTAGACAAAATGAGGTGTGAGATTTCGCGATTTGCGCAGTCTCACTTAATGATCGAATAATCGATTTTAATAATAAAAGAATCCCAACTACATATAAAAACTAAATTTGATGGGATGGGACCACATTAGAACTACTAACTATAAGATATAAAAAAGAATAATAAAAATTGATACACACAATAAAAATTTTGCACCAACACAAAAAAATACAATCGAATTGCAAACCTTCGTCCAAACCGAGTCGGCTCAAAAAGGAAAAAGTGACTTTTCTCCCCACTTTGCAAACGCAAGAAATCATTAAAGATATTTAATTTATTTTTTCTGATATAATACAATATTTTAAAATATACCTAAACAATTCTTAAATAAATTTTCAGTATCGCCATTATAGTGGCAGTAAGTACATTTTTCTATTCAGCAGCATCGGCAGGCAGATGTTTCTCGCGGATTGAATAGTCAATGCGATAAATTCGGTTTGCGGCAGACGGCACGGCGCCCGCGCCAGAATGCCAGCAATCTACATAATGCACGAGGCGGGTGGTGGATGCCGCTAAATTGCATTGTTACCTACATTAGACCATTTTAGAAGATTCATTCATGTGATTGCTTATACTTTCAGGTTGGCCTTTTAGTGTCATGACAATCTTAAGTACTTTGATTGTTTTATTTAATTCTATGAAAATCTATTAAAATATAATAATGGACTGTGTGTTCTTACTTAGTTAGGTTTTGTTTGTATCACTTAAAGACACAACACAATTTATATTCAAATTCAAATAATTTTATTTAAAGTAAGAAGTTACATGCTTCATTTTATGAACGTGAAATAATTTACCACCGGTTAACTCAATTTAATTCCTCAGACCTGAGAAGAACCAGCGCAAGAAACTCAGCGGGACCTTTATTTTTTTTCCTCAGTCAATACTCCACATTATTAGTTACAATGATGCCTTCGAAATAGACTGGAAAGAGCAAGACAAGGCGTGTTATCATTTATAAAATAATTAATTAAGTAATAACACACAAATGTCTTTTCACAACTTTTTTAAATTGTGATATAAAAACAATTAGGTTATTATAACTTTATATGGATTATCAAAAAAATTAAACTGAGTCCAATTATATGACTAAGAACAGTTGTAGCCGCGGTAGGAACCACTACCAGCACGCAATATCAACGACATTCTCGACAATTAACAATCTTAATTACTGCCAATAAAATTAAGTACAAAAAGAAATGTAATCAGCTACGAATAAAAATAATATAATTCTTGTAAAAGCTATTTAGGTATTCCTTTCAACGAGTCAACATGAGCTAATTTGTAGATACTGAAACTCATATAAAGAGGAAGCCGACACCGCTTCCTCACACCCTTCTCTTGATAGGCAAAGCAAGTCAAAAGGCTCACTTAACCTTAGCGAAACTCAATAACTTTCACTTTAAATAATAAATTCTCCTTTGAGACGAGCCGAACACAACTGGTTCAGGGTTGTGATGTTTAAATGAATACATTACCGCTTGTCTTTAAGTTACACGCTGTACTAAGGCCAATTAAAATTTACTGCTCAATAAATCCTTATTTGTCGTCGACGTCGTTGTTATTATATCAATATATTTTTTATATTTTAAAGTTGCCTGTTAAAGTCACCTGTCGTGGCGCAGAGGCACAGGCGTGCGACTGAAAACGCGATAGGTTGTGGGTTCGATTCCCACTCCAGGAAATGGAAAATGAAATAAAATTTAGTATTTTCATTTCTTGGGTTTGGTAACAAGACAAAGCGCGGCGTTGAGTTCCGCCACTCAACACGCAATGCAATCAATCAAATCATTTTGGCGGAAAGTGGGGAACGGAAATGTTGAAAGAAAATGGAGTGTCTTAACACTAGATTTTCTGGTTCCCTCGCCTACCCCGCCATATGCGGAATACAGCGTGAAGTGAAGAAAATATATATTTTAAAGTTTCATCACAGTAATATGATATAATATAAATTAGCTTAAGAAAAACTGTTATCATGATAATTATTTTTACAGTATTTTTTGTATTATTTTAGTTATTAGTTTTTATGGTAATTTTATTAAAATCATGCTTTGCAAAGCGAAGTACTTTTCCTTACTTAGATAATATACATCGTACAACATTACTTAATCGTTATTACGATACCTTAAAAATAAAACGCAATATAGTGCTTCAGTAACTAATCTATATATAAATAGGTAAAGCTAAAACTTTGTACCCTTTTTACGAAAATTGAGCAAACGGAGGAGCATGAAACTTGGCACACTTATAGTTTAGATAAAGAAGAAGTGCAGAATGCATAAAAATTATATTAAATTAATAAAATAAATGTTACACACACTACCACGACATTCACGTTTATATAAAGTGACATATACATACATTGGTAAAGACAACGCGTTGGTAACGCGTTTCCGGGGCCACTAGTAAATAAAAGTTGATGAATCTGGCATCTATGTTAACTTCATATATATCATATACACCATTTTAAAAAGTAATTAAGATAATAATTTATGTACTTAGATTTATCTGGCAGCCCTATAACGTTGAAAATTGGTGATATCGGAGAGGCGGTGGAATCCTCGTAATACAAAGAATTGATTGTGGAACACAGACAAAAGCTTCATTGCGCCTTTATTAATTTCGCTCTTTCTAGATGATATTATTATAAAACCATATAAATATTATAATAGATAATAAAATAGGGTGCGGTATACGATAACGTTGTTTGGAAACGTTGCTAAGTTTTAAAAGCTTCTGGGCCGGTAGTAACGATCACAAAGTTCTCGTTGACATGTTCAGCGGGGGTTGTGTAAGTTCCCATACAGCGAATTACGATAACAGTGTAAGCCACAGTATAATGTGCCTCACCTGACATCCACGGTGAAGGATAGTTGGACGACAGCGCTAATGGAGTTCAACGGTTAATTTGCGTGGCCGGCGGTTTGTTCATAATTAGTTTAATATTCGTCCGACAGAAAGCTCGCGCCGCGCCCGCGCCACTCGGCTTGCGATAGAATTAACCAAAATTGCATTGTCAACGAGAAATGTGGCTAAAGTTGTGTTTACTTTGGACGAATAATAAAATAAATTATTAACCACTACATTTAAATATACGGTATTTATTTATATTGTGTAATTTAAATTCATTGCCTTGTCTTTATTGTAGGATTATACAACAAAAAAAGTTATTTAAGTAACAGACAGACATTGATTTAGAACACAAAGCAGATGCGACAAATGAAATTCTGCCCAAGTATAACACAATCCAAGGTCTGACATTTCAATCAGCGCTCTCAAGAGGCACTGCAGTGACATAAGAATCTATAACAATAATCGATTGCAGACGCCACAAACGGAGGCACGCGTTAGGCCGACTACCGGCTCTCATTCTGATCTTGTAGCAAACAAAGACCGGCGTCAAAGGCTCTGTGTAAAAAGGAATCCAGTGATAGAGGTAGTCGACAATGGGTTGAGCACCTTACAAGTCATAAGAGACAGCGGATATCAAATAATAAATGTAAAAAGAATAACAATTATTGCCTTTACTGAAACTTCCTTAGTGTCAATACGTAAGTAATTTTTACGTATAGCAATAGTTTGAATAAAATTATGTTTAAAATTTGTAAAATGATAATATCACGGTAGACTTTATGCCCCGCTATCTCTTGTACATAAAATGACACGTATTCGCGCAGTGAGGTGGGCTTCCGGAGTCGCTTTGTGGCGCTGATACCGAGCCGCCGATAAATATTGTGGTGAGCTCCACTGCCTACCGGCTGCCGTCTATCTGCCGGTACTGCGACACGTTTCATATTTTCAAATTACAAAATAAACAGTATGTTTTGTGTACAATACAAAAAGAAAACATTTTGTAAATATTGAATGCGGATTGTTTGCTATATAAGTGAGTTCAACGTTGCGTTTATTTAGTTTTTAAAGGGCTATTTAGGTTAAGAGATAAGTTTTGAATATATAATAAACTAGCTTTCTGCCCGCGGCTTTGCCCGCGTGGAATTCGATTATATCGCGCGACGTGGTAAGGAGTAACCTATAGTCTTTCCCAAGGTCTAGACTATTTGTCAATTTTTTTTTCATGATAAAAAGTATCCTATGTCCTTTCCCAAGTTCAATTCTATCTTCATACCGAATTTCATCAAAATCGGTTCAGTGGTTTAGGCGTGAAAGCGTAACAGGCAGACAGACACAGTTACTTTCTCATTTATAATATTAGTAAGGATTAAAATATATAGTAATAATAATGTAAGTGTCTTATCAAATACCTACTACGAGTTTAATGAGAATTATTCAATAATTTAAATAAAACCTTACAAGCTACGAAGTGTGTTTCAACACTTTGAATACACACAACATTACCCATACATAAATGTACTAAAAAATATTGTACGTAGTATCACATTAAATCCAAGATGCTCACTTTGTAATAATGAATAAATTAATTACTGTAATTACGTATTATATTATGTACGTAAGCAGAATCAATATGTCGCTCCCCACGAAGCAAATAAACAAACTAGCGCAGCAATATCAAATCTGGCATTACAACCCGTAAAGGGATCTAAGTGCGAAGTTCCTTGGTGTCGTCCCAACTCAAACATCATAAATCGCGTGCGGTGCCCGCGTGTAAACACAATCGTAATGCCGTCTCTACACGTTGGTCCAAACTGCTCGTACACAGCCAACATGGAGAGTTGTTCAGAATTCCTATTTACTCGTATTGGTGTTTATTTGTCGATTCGTTTGAATCTCGTTGGCCCAATGTGTGGAGCGAGCGTTATGATCTAACGTGTGTCGTGAGGCAGCCTTTGACGGAAACCTCAAAGCGCTTTGGGCGCTGACGTCATCCGCGCTTGATAAAGTCGTTTTTGCCACTTTTGTTTGTTCATTTTCAACGTGCAGGTATTTATTTGATGTCTCGATGACTATATAACGATTTGATTCATATTGTCTCAACTGTAAACATACATACATATTTGGATATATTGGTATACATAATGAAGTTGGAAAACCTATTAAACAAATTACAATAACAATTACAAGTACTTATAAGTAATCCTTAAAAATTGAAATACTTGAATAACAGGTATTAAACCAGTTTTGTTTTTGTTATGTGGTTTTGTATATCTGTAAGTACTTACCGATTACTAATTTACCTTAAATCCATACTATATTTATATATATTGAATAGAAACCCCTTTAGCTTACCGAAGTAAATAATGCAAATAGTATGCAATAATGTTACAAAGCAAACATAATATTGTAGCATTCAGCTCATAAACATCGCGTCGGCGACAAAGCAGACAAGATCTTAGATATAGTGAGACGCGGTGGTGTGTTGAGATCACTGCACAGGGCTGCTGAGGCAAAATGGAGTAGCAAGTATGAACTTTTGCTATTATGATAGATACAAGGAAACTATTTTTAATTAAAATTACGCTTATTTTCACGTCTGTTTGTAGTACCTTTTGAGATTTTGGGTTACATTTTTCAATATTTTTCAAATATATAAAAAATACAAACGCGACTGACTTCTTTTTTTTTTTTAACTTCAGGCTGTAGCCCGCATATAGCAGGGTAGTCAGAGGGAACCAGAGAACCTAGTGTTAAGACACTCCATTCTCTTTCAACAATTCCGTTCCCCACTCTCCGCCGAGTTGAGGCATTGCGTGTGGAGTGGCGGAACTCAACGCCGCGCTTTGCCTTGTTACCAAATCCAAGAAATGTAAATGTGCCTCTGCGCCACGACAGGCGTTACATACTTGACGTGTCATATAAATAAAAATAGGTGACAAAAGATGATAATTAAAAGTTTTAAATGTAATCATTGAGCTGAGAAATACAGTCAACCCTATACACCGGCGGCGGGCCTTTGATCTGCCGCCGCTCTCACGCCTTCCGCGGCCCTGATTGATTTCGCTACATTCGCAGTTAATGTGAAGGAACATGACATGGCACAATGTATGACCTATTCAAGATATGCATTGTTATTATTAGCACTTGTAATATTAATTGAGTTATAAACTTACATTACATTTAAGCTTAATCAAACATATCTAACTATATTTATCCTGTGACTTCATTGAAAAATAAAATAATTTTTTTTGGGCACAAACTTGTGGTGTACTTAAATGAAAATGAATTGATAACTGCTAAAGATATAGAAGTTAAGTACAGCGTCAAAGCTCACTTACTAAAGATATACGCTGTTACTCCAAATATAGCCGTAATGCCAAAAGCAACTATAATGTAAAATTACTCAAGTGAATTCTTGTAAAATAATAAGTAACAGATAGAACATGTTACTTAAAGTAAATCTACGAAGAAATAAACAAATAATGAATTAATTTTGTTTTTGTTTGGCTTTATGTATGTTCGGATCTATGTTGTACAATATAATTCTGTGTGTGCAATTACCATTTACCAATTTTGAATGTATTATATGTCTTTATGCAATCCGATAAGGTTTCAACTCACAAGTTTGATATTTTTATTCTTACCTGTAGATAGATAATTCATTTATAAAATTTACAATATTTATTTAAAAATAACCAATAATTTGAAAAACTTAATTTGCAAAATATGCCTATATAAAGTAGGTCGTAAGGTAAACAATCTCTAAAGAAAGTTCCTTTTAAAATTTCGTTTCAAAGCAAAAATTAGAAGAGAAAATCCGGCAAAACTGTTATAGGAGAAAAACAAACTTTGCAACCTTTGCATGAAGTTTCCTGCTTATTATGATGTAACCGTTAAGAGAAATCCACCATGTTGATAAAAAAACCAAGAAGACCATAATGACTCGCCTTGCACACACCGAGGTGCGAAACGCCAATCCGAGCGTGAAATTGTACAAATAAATAGCGGTAAAGATAACAAATTACGGGGAAATTGCTAATGATGAGCGGAGCGGGGCCCGCGGGCGGTGCATTAAGCCGGCGGCAAACATCAAAGGGCCCTTTGACCGAGCCGACACTCCCACTACCCTCCCGCGACGCCCCGCGAGCTACTAAAGGTGTGTCACAGTGCTGAAAATGTTGTTCGTTTTTATTTTCTTTAAACATAACATTTCATGATTATACGTGTTTCTCCTTTAGTAAGTATAAAGTGATAATAAACAGTAAACGTGATAATATTTATGTCATAACAATGATTAATATTAGAAGCGAAGGTGTTATACGTAAGCAAATTAATAAAAATAATTTAATAAAACAGTACAAAAGCTAAGTCTAAACCCATTATAAAAAATAAATTAGCAATTTGGAACAATAAAATAGTACTAACAATTAATTTTTTACAACTCATATCCTGTGCACACTACGCGGCCCCCACCCTGTGTGATACCAATTAATCAATGACTCCTGTATTTGGACGACGACGCGCCTTCCGGGCTTTGCTTTGTAAGTTTTTGTGCGATAGTGATTTAGTGGGGCTTAATAAAGTTTCATTTGAAAGAAGCTTCATTTATGAATTGGTATAAGTCGTATCCGATTAGCCCCTTTGATGTGCGAGTCAACAGATGAATTATATTTTATACGTAATATTAATTTGTATGGATGTTCTTTAACATAAATATTTAGAACTATATACTTTTAAATTTATTTGCATTTCTAATATTTACCCTATTAATTATTTGAAATAAGTTTAAATTTTAATATATACATATATAAAAAAAAATAAAATAATCGTAAGTCTGTATTATGTATCATGATGGATTTGTGCAGTAACCAATGTTGCGAAGCTGAGAGGCTCGTTATCGCGCTCTCCGACACCTCCTCACATATAGCTAGCACTCTAACGATACACTCGAGTGTCGGGCTTTCGGGCCGCACGCGCGCTTTTTCTTCAAATTGGATCTTCCTATTTTAAAGTTACTTGAAAATTGTAGCAAACTAACTCCTAACATGAGATATATTTTTAACATTTAACATCAATGATAAATGGATTTTTTGGTACAAGTTTTTGGCAATTATTAATAGTCATTAATTTTGATACAATACGTATGCGTTAAATATCTACAAACAGTGAGCTTTAAGGGGACATCAAGAATTTAAAAAAAAATTGTAACATGATTAATTTCAAAGCAAATAATGATTGTGGAAATAATTTCAAAATTAAAATTGAATTGCATCAAGATTTTCAGTACCTTTTTTTAACGTACACACGACTAATGTATTACTATTATGAATACGACGACGACTAATGTATTAATTATTACTGCAAGTCGTGCACAAGGAATCAGTGATAAATGATTCCATTCTCTACTTTATATCTAGACAATGCGAGTAACTTGAAGGAACATACTACTATTTTAATGAATGAGATTTGAAACCAATCACCAAATCCAAACTTAAAAATTACGACAGTGCTATGTTACAGTAATACCCTTTAAGCCAACAATACCAATCTGTTAAAGGCTTAACCTGTTAACAGAGGAATAATTTTTGTTAATTTAGCTACAGATTGCAAGAACATGAAAATTCTTGACGCATCGTCAATATGTTGGCATATACCATATATTATATATGTTAACTCTAAGGTACTCTAAGATTTAATAGATATCAACAAAGTAGAACTTAATGCGTTTTATATATTATGATTAATTTCCATGTCGAAAAATGTCATCATGCCGATTACAGTAGGCTTTTATCTATGACGAAACATTCTGTCATATCCCGTTAACAGGTTAAAAGGAAAAGAATGCACATATACATAAAATGTAACCCAGCAACTAATTTAACATAGCAATTAGCGTCCATAATATATCGCTAGTTTATAAGTATATCGGATGAATCAATGCGATTATCGCGATGTCGTGAGGCTGAGAGGCTCGTTATCGCGCCCTGACATAGACTAGCTCGTGGCGCATCTAACACTCCAGCATCTGCTGTTGAGTTGGACGCGCTCATTAAATTTAGGATACCAGTGACAGACTTCAAACAAAAACTATACTTTAGATTACGCAATACACGTTTATGTTTGACAAATTGTATCTATATTCTATTTATTGCATTTAAATATTTCATTACACAGAAGTTCTAATGAATTGGTACAATATGAATAAAAAATATCGTCAAACTTGTATGAAAAAAAAAACAATTTCAGAGCATGAAAATAGTAATTATAATAATAATAAGAGATAATTAGGTTTACAAATCGACGGACTAAACTTAATCAAAAGTTAAGTAAAACTGACATCTTGATTTTCATCTATAAAATTGAATCAAATGATCAAAAGATCCTAAACTCATAACTTGGTCTAGTTAAATATTTTGTTTTTATATTATCACAAAGTCGTAACTAGGTATTGAAATTTAAAGAGACATTTGATGTAATGAAATTTCGTTTGTCTAGAAAGTTGGTAAATTGGCTTAAAACATAATTATCCATCTTTCACTACCTACGAAGTACGGAGCACGGACGATTGAGGTTGCGCCGTTTGAAATTGTATACGAAATATTATATCATAAATAAGTTATATAATTTTCAAGATTATTATGATCAAACGTTTTTGCAGGCTGGTTAACTTAAGATAAGCTTTGAAGACATAAAATAGCCGCTATTGAGGAAACCTACAAAGAGATTCTTTTCATTACCATGTGAATTGTAGATATGTTTTGTATTATGATTATTTATAAATAAATAATAAAGTATTAAACTATTTGCAAAAATATCTTATTAGTACTATTTTTTATTTAAGTTTTTGGCTTAAGGAAAAAATATATTTGCACTCTACAACCACTAAGAATAGGTGCCATAAAAGTATATTATAAATATGAAGTCATTATTCACTAATATAGGCTTCCATAAACAGGTCAATACGATAGAAAATTTGCAATATGGGGAAATATGAGTTTCGCGCAGTCATCAAGTGCAAGGCAGAGCAGAGATGACTTCTGTTTAAAAGTACTACTGTCCCGGTTAAAAATAGGTATAGTCTACGATAAGTGACACAATTTCTTTGCAAAACATTTCAAAGAAAATATCAACAAAGAATTTTTTCTTATTATCTTAAAAACCACTTAAATTTAAAGAAGCACGTGCAGATATTTGTTTATCTTGGATTCATTTTACACATGCTACAATCAAAATTTTTACAAAATTTAACTTGAAGCAGGTCCAGTGGAGGTTTATCAAACATATAAATGCAATTAATAAACAGATACACATAAGTAATAAATATTAGTTTATTTTGATGATTTAATAACGATTTTATTATAAATATTTAATCTCAAAATAATTTAGAATAAATTTAGACCAAAGATACAGTATACCTCGATTATCCGGAGTTCGATTAACCGGAGTTTCAAGGGGACAATTTGTTTTTTTTTTAATATAAGATTTTTTGAATATTTTTAGACTATTTATTTTATAAAAAAATGTTACATGAGATTTTTTATTTAATAATTATAATGTAATTGTTAATCATGTATGTAATTTATTAAAAATAAATAAAATACTGGATAGAAAAATACGGCGTGCAGTATCATAAGTTTCCAATAACTGCTAATCCAATTCGTTTTCTAGAAACAAATTAATAACATGTTGTAATACGATTATCCGGGGTTTTCGATTATTCGTGAACCCCCATACCCATCTTTACAGATAATGGAGGTTCCATTGTATTTTTAAACAATAATAAATTAAGTTGTATAATTTAATTATTATATCAACAAAGATCTTTTAAAAGAATTAATCTATTAAATTTATAGCATCGGCGTCTTTGCTGTGACTAAACGAGATAATTGCATTCTATTGATTGGCAGTTGTTATTATTCAGCCCTTGGCCACAATCCGATCGTAATTATAGACTGTTGTCATACATAGCTAGTCATTGACGATATTTTAAATAAGACCGTCTTTATGTTCATATATCTTTTGCATTTTCTTATTCTGCTCCGTATTCCATATTGAATATTCGATTACGTTTCACTTTTACTACGGTATGTGTTTTCGCCATACAATCAGACATTTGTGAAGTAATCGGTGATTAATTGACATGCTCAAAGTCATTAAATTAAGAATAATAATGTTAACTAGTAACGCGTAGTATTGTCGTGGCGCAAAGGCACAAGCGTTCGACTGTAAACACGACAGGTTGTGGGTTCGATCCCCACTCCAGGAAATGGAACTTTTCATTTCCTGGGTTTGGTAACAAGGCAAAGCGCGGCGTTGAGTTCCGCTACTCAGCACGCAATGCCTCAATTCGGTGGAAAATGGGGAACAGAGTGTCTTCACACTAGGTTCCCTCTTGCCTACCCTGCTATATGCGGGATACAGCGTGAAGCTATGTATGTATGTAAATATCTAACGACATTGCGGTTAATATAATAATAATATTTTTTATTGCACACATTCAAAAGTATACAATTTGAATTTATATTATATATATCCCAAAATCAATGTGCAATGGTGGCTTTACAACTAATAGCGCTTTCTTACAGGCAACCATCAATAATAGATTACCAGTAAAGAATGATAGAATAGTGATGCAACGAAAAGAAAATCAAAAGAAAATAACTATGAGCATAAGTAAAGTAACACTCTAAGTGGGATTTGTTCCCTTCCTAAGTTCCTATCCAGCTCAACTGCGCCGAATTTTGCCGACTTTTGACTTTAGAATATATTTAAATTGAAAATCTGAATATTTAAAAAAATATATTTTTTACAAAACTTATTTTTAGCTAACTTCTCTTAAAAAACGATTTATTTTAATTACAAATCATATTTCATTGACTTTCTCGTAAATTTCTTAAACAACGACACTAATTACTGTCAAGTTGAAATTAACTAGTAATACACTTGATATGTTAATTCAAAGCTACTCAATATTATATAAGTGAGTCAATTTGCAGATTAGGAATATCCATTACCGCTGACGTACGCAATGTGGTTTATGAACAAAAATTTTATGAATGGACTCTGCCATTTTAAAATGTTCTGCCATTTGTGGTAAAATCATTTATAAGTTATCTCTAGGGATATATCTAGATATTATAGCGTTATACAATAAAAAGCTTGTCTCTAGTAATTACTACCTTAAAAATCAATGTAAATATTTGACCTCATATGGTACTTGTGGGTTTGAATCCCACTAGGAGAAAATTTTGTGTTTAATTTCTTCTGATCTACTAAAACAAAGTGCGGCGTTATATTTAATGTCTTTTACAAGCAAAGTAAAGAAGGGAGAGTGTTGACACTACTAATTATAATAACTTACTTACTTAAACTTCACGCTTTATCCCTAGCGGGGTAGTCAGAGAGAACGGAGCGCCAAACGCTACGGTCCCTGCATACCTCTTTCGCCTCGTCCATAGTCATTAACCTCTTCATGCATGCCCTCCGGGGAATCCTCATGCTTTTTACGTGACCTTCCTCCAGTATAATTGATACTGTGTTCTCGAAGGTCAACCGAGGTCTCCCCTTACTTCTCTTACCGCTCACCTTTGCTTCATATATCTAATATATAGTTATAATTAAACTGGTTTAATTAAAAAATAGCATTATACAATATAATTCATAATACGCTGTGGCAGTATAATTTAAGACGGATGTGCACAAACAAGAAGGCTCTTGTGCGACCATGTTTGGCAATCGCATATCTACAACAATCGTCGACATTTCGCTTCCATTCCAAGTATAGTGTATCCTACAACATAGAGATGTACGCCTCGAGTGACACTAGACATCGATCTCAAAGGCGAGTGTTTGCCCCTTTGTCTTACCAGGCAATTAGTGCAGTCCGTTCATTTAATTCTATCGGTCGATTAGTAGCGGCAGGTGGCCATTAATTGTGAAGCCAATTTGCCAGCCCCAGCTTGGGCGCCAGTTCGACGGTCACGACGCTCGATTCGTTTGATCGTATTCGACTGTTATTGCAGTTAGGGTTCGCTTATATACAAAGTGTACAATATGTCTGTCATTTATATTGATTAATATTTGAACATAATATTGTCACCTCGCTCTTATCTAAACAAGTTTATCAAGTATACTACAATAAAATATCTTTGTAGTAAGTAGTATAAATCGTAAAAGGCCCGCATTTACCGATTACGAAAATGCATTAACGAAACTCTTTTCGGAGACATTACAGAAACTTTGTGTTTACCTCGACAGCGATGAAAGAGTTCAAAACTTGATGAATTACGCGAGGGAGCCCGCATATCGACTCTCACCAACTTTTATATTAGAGGATTGGAAAAATTCATAGTGAATAACATTAACGTGAAAACTTTTTACCTGCGTAATTCTTTTGTGCAGTGTAACTAAAAGCTTTTGGCTACATTACGTAAACTATTTGCCTAACGAGTTTGTTTGTCGCTGCATAATGAGAGTAGTCTTTGAATCCAGCATAACATTTCTATCTGATTTTGAGTTCGCTGTTAATTTAATCATCTGATAATTACTTGTTATGTAAAGTTCCGGAACTCACATACAGCAATACTATGACTAAATAACTAATATATGACGATTCATTTCGAATTCATGTCATTTGCACTGTACGTTCCTTGTATCGTCGTTGCTATGGAGCTGTACTCCATGTAGATGATACCAATAAACATAAATCTAGAGTAGTTCAAAAATATCTGAACACACTTAAAAGAAACACTAATAATAATTTTATACTAAAAGATTTGTTTTCGTGAGTGATATATTAAACTTTTAGTTGTTCTGCTTAGCTAGTTGTAGTAATTCTAAATATACTTGTCTTTTGCAAATACATAAAAAGTAAATATTTTTCATAGTCATAAAGTTTTAAGAAAAAAATCGTTTTATTAAAAACGAACAATTTTCTCAAACTGTGAGTTTAAACATTCTTTAAAATATGATACAATATTTATAATGTATAAAACTTTGTACATACGAACTTAGAGCCAGACACGATAATTCTTGCATTGTGAAAAAAGTCGGCAGGACAGTAAGTCCCACTTAGACGACAAAGCTATGAATCCTACTCTGTGATCGTCCCCTTTGCAATCCGACTCCTTTTGTCTCATTATTGAAACGTCCTAACGGTTGTCTACAGGCTTTAATTATTTTTCTCGCATATTGTTTGAAATTTAAGTGTTATTGTTTGAAAATAAGCTACTAGAATTTTTCAGTTCGGCTAACGAGCAAAGTGGTTAAATTAAAAAACAACGATTTCTTTTAACTTATTTCGTCTGTAGCAACTATTACGTATTAAAAATATGTTTAAAGACTTTTTCTCATTATTACGTTTATATTGTAAGCTAAAAATAGCAATAATTTTAAGCTCTATATATCTCATACACTTCATGATATTTATTGAATTACATATATTAATAATTATTATATATACATATATATTTAAATAAGATTCTTAAAAAGATAATTGTAAACAATATATAGATATCTATATATGTTTGGTACAAACCGATTTCGCATGTTAAGGCACAGCTCATCTATAATAAAATTCAAATTAACCTTTAATTAACGTGGTCTAACACGTAACACCGTAACATACACCGTGTAGTGTCACAACATAATGAGCTCTGTAGTGTAACAATAAGGTATTATTTTAGAATATTTATCGTGATATGTCGGATAGGGCTTTGTGGCGCGCGGCGGCGGTATTAGCGCAATGTCGCATCTTCAGAGGGCGGCGAGATCAAAGGATAGGTACACAGCAACCGCTCCCATTGATGTCGCGCACAAAGGGAATTGATTGTTGCAAACCTCTTTTTTAAAAAAAACTAGATAGATATAAAGAGAAAGAATCGATCTCGCATCTGCCTTTTTATTAGCATTTCTCTTTGAAGCATTGATTATGATTTTATGGAAATATTTAGTTTGATTTTTCAAGTAATTACTTTATATAGAAGCGGTACAAAGTCAATTTTGCAACGGTCAATACTAAGTTTACGTTACCTATGTTAAAACACAATACATATTAAATTCATAAGAGTTTCAAATCTAAAATATAATATTCTTTTATATTTCTGTAGTTTTATAACATTTTCAGTGTTTCATAAATAGTACAAAGGCTAAAAGAGTCTATGACAGACTGTTATTTCTATTTACATTTGTTTGAAGTGGTTGAAGATTATTTGCTATCACAATGTCAGATGAAATAAGCAAACAAAGTTCATTCAGTATGACTAATATTTTGTACATAAAAATGGTTTATATTTTTTGTATTTTAGGTAATATGACATTTGAGAATAAATAAGTAGTATTTCTTTAGTGTTTTTGTATGGTAATGATATTATGAAAATTAAAAATATATGTTTGTATAATAACAATGTTTGTTTCTTATGTAGAGTATACACTAAGAACTCCACCATAAAAAAATTAAAATAAATTAACAAAAAAAATATGTTTAAATTAAAATTTAATTCTTTTTTATTATTATTTATAATAGTATTTAAAAAATACTTGTATAGTGTCTAAAAAATATGTAATTACTAATGTAAGAAGAATATTGTTCATTAACAAAATAGGTAACATGAAAAATATATTTATGATAATTTTATAAAATTACCAAGACTCAATGAACATACTTTAAAGTTATAACTTATTGTAGGGAGTGTATATTTATATAATGTTTATCTTCATAAGCAGCAAGCATAAATTTCATGAATTAGACCCTATGTTTGTAAGTAATTTAAAATTATAAATATATTTATGTATTTTTATTAAAATCTTTTGAGGTACCAGTATTTAAAAATTTATCACCCACACTACTACAAGACATGTCAAAAGCAAAGCATCAATAATAAAGTGTATCTATTATTTATTTGCTTTATTCCCAGAAGTAACTTTTACAAAGTCAATAGGTAAACAAAGATGAAAACATAAACATAATTGTTTAAGAAATCAAATTAAAAATATAACTATATGTTTATATAAAATAAATGTATAGTATACACAAACGTTCAAACTTTGAAGCCTTCAGTAGATATTTGAGTAGACAAGACATAACCTTATACAAAATTATTTATAACTATTACCTGCCCATACGTTCTCGTAACTCGCGCAAATAAAGATAATTACTAAGTTCAAGAGCGGTTAAACATGCTTTAATGCGTAAAGTGTTAATTTTAGAAGTCGTAATCTTGAAATAAGCTTCGGTTTCTTACCTCGTTGACACCTGAATTCTCAACTGATCCCAGAGTTCGTTACAACTTTTTACACTAAACTTTGAACTTTAAATGGAGAACTTTAACACTTAATAATTATTGAACACTTTAAATAACTTTTCCTAATGTTCTTTCACTTATAAACAAACATGAAACAAGAGTTTAATATTGAAAACAAAAATTATCCACACACGGTTGACGTCGCTTTCGCCATGGTGTTGATGCACACGAGAGCCATCTAGCGATGGCGGGAGAAACTAGCAGATACTTCTTTTTACGCAGTATTGTCATGACTGCGTTTTTATTAAATTAATTATTGGAATATACAATTTGTTTACTAAATACACATTTTTTATAATTTATTACAACCCGAATTTAAAATCTCATATATGATAAATTTTCAATGAAACTTTGTTAAAATTGTATTTCATATATTTTTTAAAAAGTGAAAAAATGCGTTCATTTTTATTATAATTAAATAACAATTTATAATAGTAAGGCGCCGTGACCGGCTCAATACTCACTTACACACAACACACTCACTGATGTATATTTTATTCAATAAACAAAATATTGACAATTTTACTTTTCTCTATCATAATGTTTGTAAATGTTTTTAAATGAAACTCATTCGAAATTCCATATATATTTTAATAATAAAAATTTCAAGCGGTATTAGTTACCCATTCAATTACATTGTAACAAAAAACTTGCTTAATATTTTTGTCATTATTATCTCTACAAATTTTTGATGGATAAAAAGAAAAGAACTCTTATGGTCTCGACCCTGAAATTATAACTGAAATTTGATATATTTCAAACAAAAAAACTAGATTTTTGTATAATTATTTAATAAAACCATTGTTATTTTTTTAGCATTTTTTCTATATTTTCTTTGGTATATTTCTCCATATTATTAACTTAAAATAATTTCATTGTAAGAACTAGCGAACTTTGTGATGGCAGTAGTAAATGTAACTTTTGTCTCAATGCTGTATCTTTCAAATGACAAATGCTTAAGAATTATGTCCTTAATCTTCAAGAACAAATAACATTTCATTATCATCGTCATAGGGTGTTAACTTAGAATAGAAATAAAAAACCACATTTTCTTATAATTTTATTAATTCAAAGTTACATTTCAAATTTTCATATGCTCAGACTTAGTCAATAGTAAAAGAAAACAAAACTGGACAATATACAATAACAAATACTTAATAAAAAAAAAAAAGATAATCAAGCATAAAAAATAACATTTATTATATAATTAAATAGCTCAGTTACTGGAATTCAGAACTTGGTTTTAATTTTGTTCTTTTGGATATATCGACGCTGAAGTACCAATACCTCCTAACTGACATTTTTAATACATTTACTTTTCATTTTTATCGTTCTAAATAACATGTCACGCAACACGCAATGCCTCAATTCGGCGGAAAGTGGGGAACGGAATTGTTGAAAGAGAATGGAGTGTCTTAACACTAGGGTTTTTGGTTCCCTCTGCCTACCCTGCTATATGCGGGATACAGCGTGAAGTTATAAAAAAAAATAGCATGTATACTTATAACAATAGCATGTATACATACACGTTGGTTAGTTCTGAGATATTTCCACATCTTTTTTCTAATACCGTTGCAACTAATAATATACTAAGATCAACATTTTCAGGAAACGTATTACACAAAATTTGAACGCAGCGGGACTCGAACCCGCGCTTCTCGGAAACCGACCAAGCGCTTTGACCGCTAAGCCATGCGTTAATTCTTATACGCTTGGTACAACTTATTTATGTTCAAATCTCATGTAAAAATGTTTTCTACAAATGTTTTTCGTTTCCTAAGTGTGTGCTTAACACTTTAAAACTATCAAAAACACTAAGCGGATTTCACGAAGAGATGCTATTGATGCATTTAAAAGGATAAAAATAAAAAATATATATATTAAAACCGTTATTTAGGAAGTATTGGCACTGCATATATGTTTACAAAACAATCAAAGTTAAAGAAAATAGAAATGGGCGAGATTTCAATATATTATCATTAAATGAGTTCGTCGTATTCATTGAGCAGGTACTACATAGCAAAACAAATTTAACTACAAAAATGACTAAGCGGTGTGACTTCATCTTAACTTACTAAAACATAAATTATTTTTTATATTGAAAAAAAAAAAGACGTACTGAGGTATTTCTTATAAAGGAACTACTATAACTTTATAAGAAAGTTACATCTACTTAGTCAATGATTACTTTATAGCCAAGTTACTTATGGAGCCATATCTTGGCATGTTTCGAGTCAATTCAAGAGTTAGATATAATTATAAGAAACAAAATATAAACAATCATAATATATTGATTATTTAAACACACCAACGTTATAAGAAAACAGTCCATATTATAACATACTACACTAAGCATTTGGTGTTATTTAATCATATCTTTACTAATTACTAAGTTACATACATTCTACACATTACAATTTTCAATATTATTTATTGGTTTATCATAGAAATGTTTTAAGAAGCAAATATTTTACAAATTTTATTATAATATTTAGCTTTTCTTTTGTCTAACTTAAGTCAAGCACATAAAAAATAAACAGAGAACAAAAATAATATGATTTTGTGTCATATATATTGTATTATTACCTTATTTTATTCTTAAATATTTTTAGTAAATATAGTTATAAACCACTTAGAATATGTTGTAAACCACTTAGAATGGAGTTTTTGAAAAGATATCATAAATTTATGACGCACACACATTCCATAGAGTAAACATAATCCATCTTTATAAATATTGAAGAAAATTTTCATAAAACTGTATGACCATAATTGACTGCAGAAGCGTATGTGTATTCGAAAAAAAAATACAAGAATTTATATATATCTAAAATATATTGGCATGTATGTTAAACAGTATTATAACTATATTTTCATAATAATAATATTTTTGTAATATTTCTTCAATAGATCCAGACCTCATATTATTAAATAATTGACGTTTACTTTTAAATTGTAGTGGTTCTCAAAAATATTAGTCAGCAACAAGTGTTGGTTACTTAATCCATAAATACGCATTTTTTAAAACAGGCCTATAATATGAAAATAAAAAAAAGAAATCACCTAAATGCTAAACTAAAAAAATCATAAGCATTTAAATATCGATTCTTGTGTCAAGAAAAAGAACTCTAAAAATTTAACACTAGTCAATTGATAAAGATTATCATTCTCTACTGTTTGGCATCACAGTGACAACCTCTACACATATATTTTTATATAATTGCTTATTACTTACCTTTTTTACAATAAATAATAAAAAAAAAAGATATATAAGAAACAAATATTAAAATAATATAATGTGCTATGAAGTAACTAAAAAAAATAACCATACTCAAAAGTTAAACTATTGAAAAATTATTGAAAATATAATATTTGTGACAAAAATAATTTATCAATCTATATCAACTCGTATATGTTACATAATTAACACATTAGACAGTAAAATATAAAAAGTTTTTTTTTTTTTATAAGCTTGTAAAAGTATTAGCGGAAGCTTTGCAATCTTTAGCAAGTAGAATGAGCTTTTGCTTTTAGCAATTGCATTAATAAAGCTCACTTTAAATATCTTAAACAAATTGAAATAAATGGTACCAATCTTAATACTATCTTATAACTTGTCTCTGTGAAACAGAGTAAGGTTTGAGACAATATTCCATTTCAAGTATATATTTTTCTACTGAATTCATGTTCAATACATATTTACTTAGATAGTTGTTTAAAGAAATATATGGAAGAATTGAGCTATATATTTGCAAAAAAATATATAAATCATTTGTTAGATAGGAAGTGCTACAAAAGTACTGCTTTCATATTAATATTATTTTTCTGGAACGACAAGGGCCTTTTTCAAACACTGACAAGTTACAAACATTCCTACATTCAAGTACTTTACTGAATTATCAAAATTTCAAGTTTTCTCAACTATTGTTACTATTATTTAATATTGCTTGCTATTTTAATTGTATGACATTAATTTAGGAAAAAAGATCACTTCATAATAGACTAAACTATTTAACATATAAAATGGAACAATGTAAAATGAACACCCATTGAAATGGAAAGGCAAATTGATTTGACATCTATTGTTACAATACTATACAAAAAACGCATTCTATAATATGATTTACTGTTTCATTGAATTTAAAGTTGTGTAAAAATTGATTTTGCTTCAAACAATTAGTTTCTTATGCTCAAAATAATAAAATCAGGCTTTCGTTTTCTTCAGGCACTTGACAAAGTTGGTCATATCATAT
>JAKGSA010000189.1:47256-101064 GCA_033558755.1 Philaethria dido | reverse complement strand
ACGCGAACGAATTGCGAGCCATAACTAGTCAATAGATATACTAAATATCATGATGATACTATTAAAACACTTGTATATTTGTATAAACGGTCGTTTTATTTGTTTAACGGATGGTTAACAAGCATGTAGGTACACTAATATAATTAGATATTTAAAATAATTAATAATGGACATATGTACAATTACATAAGGTGTAAATAGTCATAATCATTATATTAAGACGTGAGGGAGAAACTTTCGACTTTAGATCCCTTTTGATGAAAACTTTGCGAACGGAGGAGTATAAAAATTAGCTCAAAAAAAAAAAAAAAAAAAAAAATAAAAATATATAAATATATATATATATATATATATATATATATATATATATATATATATAGAATTTTCTATAATATTATATATAAATTTTAAAAATTAACCAAAGACCTTTCTCTCCAGGGCTTCAACATATGGACAATAGTTATTATGAACCATGAATAGGTTTATGAGATGAAGGTACAGAAAACCTTATAAAATTTGTTTAAATATTTATATTCCCAAATAAATGGAATCAAGTACGTTTAGATGAGCCACAAAAGAAATAAATGGTAATACCTAACATCTAACCTAACATTCTTAATTTAACTTCATGAAAATATAAAGTTTTTTTTAATCAAGGTTCATTGAATATCGTGATGATATTTAATAATATTATAAAAACACTTAGGTATATATTAATGTGGACGTTTCGGTTTAACGAGCAGTCAATATAGTACATTATTTGATCGCAAGTTTTGTTATTTTCATTATAAGTAATGTTTGGTGGTAGGAGGTTCGTCCTCCGTCTGGCTCGCGACCACTATCATGTCAAAGACGAACCGCCAAATATCTTATGATGTGTTCCAGTTCGATGGCATGTAAGCCAGGTTTTCCCATTCCCACCCATCCTTTCCCCAAAATGTGGTGGTTCCGAGAACGGAATACTACATTGTCCTCCTCTTCCATCTGTATCATCTAGGTTGGCAACGCATCTACAACATCTCTGGTGTTGTAGATGTTCATGAGCGAAGGTATCCACTTACCATCAGGTGGTCCTTCTGCTCGTTTGCCATCCGTTATCCATAAAAAAAAAAGTAAAATAATAAATATGTTGACGTCAAAATAGTAGTACTTAATAACTCAGTAAATATCGTAAATGCAAATAATTAATATTTTGACAAATAAAAACAACCGAGTTCAAATAAAATGCACTAAAAAGAACAATTATTCTGAATAATTTAAAAACTACTCGATCGATCTTAACTAAATTTAAATAGGAGCACCATAGAAGCACCAGTTATCCTATAAAAAAAGAATCATTGAAAATTGATCCATCCAGTAAAAAGTTTGCAAACAATACTTTTTTTATGTCTAATACAAAAAAATACAGTCGAATCTAGTACCTCCTCTTTTTTTGAAGTTAGTTAAGTAAACTCCCAAAAATATTACACTAAATGTATGACATGATCACAGACTATGAATTACATTTATTTTATAATGAATATAATATTAAATATAAAGGAAATTAGACGAGATTAAATGTTTCTAACAACGTGTTGTTTTCCAATAAACAACAATAATGTAATTTTACACCATTGTTCAGCTGTCATGATAATGTCAGGGACAGATTTAGAAGGATCAGAATACAACCGGAACAGTTTTTGTGATGTAATCAGATCAAGGCGTTACAGCAGTATCATGATTGGTGAAAAAAAAATTTCGTTTTTTTAATAGGAACATCATCAAGTCTTCAATTCTGGCTGTAAGCAGAGAATAAGGTATCTTGATAATAGGTTCTCTTTGTCTATCCTGCTGAAATTGAGTTGAGTTACTTAAAATAAGAATTGATGGCGCAGCGGCACAAGCATTCGACTGAACTACTGTATAATGCGACAGGTTGTGGATTCGATTACTCCTCCAGGAAATTTAAATATTAAATATTTATAATAATTAATATTTACTATTTTCATTACCTCTCTCTGGTTACATTTGGATTTAAACTAGCTTGGGAAGGCAAGATGCGTATTGTTTTTCTCCCTCCTGCAAAATTTAAAAATCCGGACTTACGTTGTCTCGACACTGACCGATTCAATTATGTTTGATAACAAGATAGTACTTAGAGAGCATGTAGTGTAGACACTTCTTTCTCCACATTCTGCTTGAAATCCAGACATAACGTTTTTAATTTAATGTCTCGCTTTGTCTTTAAACAGTGAAAATGAAAAAAATGTATGAAATTTAATCGTCCCCCGAGAGCGTATTGAACCCGTTATCAGAGACAATTACTCTAAGTATAAAGTAACAAAATAATTAAAATAAAAAGAGCCTTTATTTTCTCCGACCTTCAAACAAAATTAAATATACGAGTATATACTTATAACTACAAATCTGCTTACTGTTAATCGGCTTCCTACCTTTTAGTCTGCCTTCCTCTGCGCCTTTCCGTTTCTTGGGTACCATTCTGTGACTTTTTTGGTCTACTTGACTGTTAGTGATCTCATCATGGCCCGTCCATTTGCATTTGCTACTTTCGTAATGCTCCTGATTTTTTTTGCCTTACTTTTATCTTTCAATTTTAGGCCCATCATATTGCATTCCATTCCTCTTTGGCATACTCCTAGTTTGTGTTCAATTTTCTGTGATAACGATCAATTTTCTCTGATAGCCGTAGATAAGACATGGAAGGGTGCAAGTGTTAAATACTTTAGATTTTTCTGAAATGGGTACTGATTTATTTATCTTTATACTCTAAGCATACGAAGTTTAATGTAAATATAAAAATTATAACTCATAAAGAAACAACATGCTACGAAGTTAATTAATTACTTTTCAAAATAAGCACAACTGTACTGTATATTTTTACCAGATATTTAAGGATGTATTAATAAATTATTACGAAAATGATTACGAAAAAATTATATTGTACAATATTTAAAAAAGTATCAAAAGTATTGTTGAATTTGAGTATTTATATAGTCAAAAATCTTGGAAATTCTTTTGGCAAGTCAATGAATTATTTATATATTATTTTCTTATCAGATAAATATGACGATTTCATTTTTTACATGACAACTGATTTTATCGGAATATTTTCATTATGAGATACAATTATAGTCATTAGTTTATATTACTGTAGTTCTGTCTGTGCGTTGAACCGATGAAATCAATGTTCATCCGGGTATATGAGCCCTGGCCTTCCGACCGTGTTTCACCGTTACTACCTATTTAAAGATATTGCCTATCATTATTATAACACTTATTCTATTAATATATCATATTGATGTCGTGCGGATAATTTTCTTTCATGCCACATCTCGCAAGGAATAAATATCGACAATGGATCATTTTATAGAATTATTATGTTATGTGCCTATGACTTGATCATTATTGTCAGTATCTAAGTCCCATGTCAAGAGTTACTACGCGAGTTTCACCTACAATAATTAACTATATTACTTTTAGACATTATCCATCAATATTGAAATTATTATTTTATATTTGTTTCTCTACAACATAATTGCGTAAAATACATAAAACTCATTGCAAAATTGAATGAATTAAATTTTTATGTAGGGTACATTGCCATTTATATCATTGGTATGATTATTGCTATGATATTGTATTGACTAAGACATAACCATTTAAACTTTTTTATTAATATAAAAATATT
Organism: Philaethria dido; assembly: GCA_033558755.1. Classification (NCBI taxonomy): domain Eukaryota; kingdom Metazoa; phylum Arthropoda; class Insecta; order Lepidoptera; family Nymphalidae; genus Philaethria; species Philaethria dido. The sequence continues at coordinate 97,376 of JAKGSA010000189.1, read as the reverse complement.
TTTTGCATAAGGATATAAAACAAGAAATAACAAAGGTGTTATGAAGTGGTTTAATGTCATTTTTATATCTTATTCAAACATGTGCTTATTGCTAGCTTAATTGATTCTGTGAAGCATAAACAGTTTACCGGTGGCGAATATAATATTAATTTCGCATACGTTCTAAAAATATTCTACCATTACAACACATGAGTGACATGAAAGCATTGACAGTGCCCGAAGCTTAGTGAGCGTGGCCTTGCGTCCACCGGGCGGGGGCGGCTATCTCGGCGGCCGGCCACGGCGACTTTGCCACTCGTACTGCGGTGATCGAAGAACTAACGCGCTTTTCAAAGGATGGAAACATATTTTTGATATGATTATTAACATGTGGTTTCTATTGATATGCGTGGCCGCGGCGGTGTTGACGGCGGAAGGAGCCGGCGCCGGCGCCGCCCGCCTTGTCTGTTACGTGGAAAACGCGGCCGATTTTACTGAATGCACGCATCTCGTGTACGCGGGCGATGCGAGGGGAGATAAACTAGACTCGCTCTTGAAGGAATACAGAAAGAACAACCCCAGGCTCAAGATCTTGGTCCGTACATCTGAAGCTGACAAGGTAAATATTAGATTAAGGATTCTGTTTAAATTTATATTGTTTTAAAAGCTAAGAGATTTTACTAGAAATGTAATAGGAAAGCCTTAAATAATCTATATATATGATAAATTAGTATGTGTCTGTCCGAAAAAAATATTCGACACATACGTATATCCTACAATATTTAACGAGATAATGAAATATAGGTTTTTCATACACGTGAAAATGGAATTATTAATATATTTTTTTCTCATATGTTTTGAAGGATTATTTTATTGTCAATAACATTTATCAATACTCTGATCATACGATTATAAAATATTTATTCATATAAATTTATAAACGTTTAATTAATTTAAAATTTTACGTAGCAGAATTCGAATCTGCTTGAGATTCATCCAAGAATTCTAGCTAAATAAATTCTAACTTACACTATATCTAAGTTTTTATAGGCTTGATGCAACTTATTTTGATTGTTATCATCTCTGTGTTTTTTACAAGAGTTTAAATGTTTCTTTTATCCTACGAGAAATATATAAACTTAAAAAAATATTACAAAAGTTACTCCACTGTTTGTTTTATAACTCATACCTTAACATACGAGTACAGCGTGTGAGAATACACATTTATTTTTCTTTTAAATGTAAAGAAAGTTTGTAGCGGACGGTTAAAGTAAAACTAAAACTGTTGCTAATTACTCTCATTATAATCTACGTTGTCATGCTAATAGCTAGCTTACAAGCACCTACTTTACGTAACCAATGCCTAAAATCGCTACTCAAAAGACTTTGTAGGTTGTTCTATGATTCGTAATAATAAATCATTTGTAGAATTTGAATTTTTTTTTAAATTTAATCTTTGAAATTTGAGCCTTATACAACAGGCCATGTGGCGCCGTGGAACAGTGTCTGACTGTAAACAAACGCAATTGTTGTGTGTTCGATTCTCAGTCGAAGAAATAAATATAATTAAAAATAATATTAATTTCTCCGTTCTGGAAAGCGGTGAAGAGCGCCTTGGCACTAGGTTTTCTATGACCATCCTGCTATGCGGGATAAAGCGTGAAGTTGCTTTAATTATAGTTACAGAAGTTGAGAGTTCGAATCTTCCTCTGCGAGATCGTGTCGAATGTTAACACGTTACGCCTGTCAAACTATGCGTATGATAGAGTAAAGAATAAGTATATTAGGAAGCGGAGGTGTATATAAAGTTAGTTTAAAATTGTTTCAGCAATAGTGATGGTGAATAAATACTGTACTAGCTGTGTATTTTGGCATATGTTTTAGATATTAGTATTAAATTTAATTTACTGCAAAAGAAAAGAAGCATTTGATTGGCATCTGCGCCTACTAATCTGTTGATAGATACTGGTCCATACCAGTGTCTATTATACAAAAAAAATATCTAGGAAAATAATAATATTGAGCCTGCAAGCTCTTCGGTTATATATTATAATTTTTTTTGTTTATTTAATTTAATTTTGGTATTGGGTACTTAAAGTGAAAAATATGTACAAATTTATAATTTCGTTAATATTAGATTGAAAAAATCCTTGTATTGCTACTTATTTTATATATGAGCACTTTCGTAAGATTTGCAATTATTATTTCTGTGCTAGACGTGAATAGATGATCGACCTATCAACTACCATATACTTTTTAAAATCATTATTTATTTTTTTTTAAATCATTAATAGGTTTGGTAACAAGGCAAAGCGCGGGGTTGAGTTCCGCCACTCAACACGCAATGCCTCAATTTGGCGGAAAGTGGGGAACGGAAATGTTGAAAGAGAATGTAGTGTCTTAACACTAGCTTCTCTGATTCCCTCTGCCTACTCCGCTATATGCGGGATACAGCGTGAAGTAAAAAAAAAATTAATAGAAATGAACCTTGCTTTATTTATATTTATACGTTCAATAAATGTCTTAACACTAGGTTCTCAGGTTACCTCTGCCTACCCTGCTATATGCGGGATACAGCGTGAAGCTAAAAAAAATACATGAAATTGCACATAAAACTTAAGCTTATAAATGCCAGCCCTGATTTTCGAATTATCAACTTATTCACGCTTGATACGGATTTATTTAATCATGTGAAAATATTGCGAAAACTAAACTCATGACTTACTTAATACCAACACTAATAAATCAGTATTGATTGATGACCTAACATATATTATTATATATAGCCAGTCAATTTAAAAATAATCATAGACAGTACTCTAAATAAATGTATATGTTTTCTTTTTCAAAACCATATAAAATAATTAATGTAGCAACATTTCAAAACGATTGAAAAGAAAAAAATATTGTTCTTTAGCAACAAATATTAAACAAATAACATTGAAAAAAACCGACTTCAAATAGAATGCGCTAAAATTTAAATTATTACGAATAGCTCAAAAACTATCCGTCAGATCTTAACTAAACTTAAATGGGACCATATCAAAAGTACACTAAGCTATCATATAAAAAACATCTATCAAAATTGGTTCACCCAGCAAAATGTCACGCGGTTACACATTTAAAAAAGTACAGCCGAACTCCTTTCTCCTTTCCATTTTTTTTAAAATTGGTTATAAAGCAACACTATACTTTTGAAAATGGTAAAATTTATTATTCTTTATTTACGTTTTTATACAAATCCAATATCCAAAAATTGCCTGGAAGAGATCGCTTTAAGCGATAAGGCCGCCTTATTGTACGCTATTACTACTTCTATGTTATTTGTTTATTTGTGTGCAATAAAGAATATTTGTATTTGTATTTGTATTAATGTCACATATAAAAAAGCCGCTGTAATAAAATACAGTTATTAAAAAAAATACATACATAATATATCAAAATGTTTTGATAAGCTTACGTAGCCCTTTTATTTTGGTGGGTGTAGGTCAGTGACATCATTGACGAGTTTCCGAAACGACCTCGTAAGGGGCTACGGAAAGCGAGTGTTGTTACGCAAAACATTGTATGCTGATTTATACCAGTGTAATGTACTTCACAGCTACTTACAATCACTGAGTAACAGTTAAAAGTTATTTTCGCATTTTACACAATTCTTTTTGGTTACAGCTTCAAAATTCTTGCAATATATCATGGTAGTTGGAGAGAATATAGTGTTTTGATATTCTGTTCTTCATTTTTCGCCTGTCATGGCGCAGAGGCACGAGCGTGCGACTGTACACTCGACAGGTAATGGGTTCGATTCCCACTCCAGGAAATGAAAAAGTTTAGTATTTTCATTTCCTGGGTTTTGTAACAAGGCAAAACATGGCTTTGAGTTCCGCCACTCAGCACGCAATGCCTCAATTTGGCGGAAAGTGGGGAACGGAGTGTCTTAACACTAAGTTCTAAAGTTCCCTCTGCCTACCCTGCTATATGAGGGTTATAGCTTGAAGTAAAAAAAAAACTTCCATTTGATAACACTTTTGTAAAATATTATAAAAAATTGAGCTTCACTCTTTGTCCCGCACAGCAGAACTGTTAGTGGGAACCTAGTGTTAAGACACTCAGTTCACCGCTTTTCATCCCAATACGAGGCATTGTGTGTCAAGTGACGGAACCCAACGGCCATGTACATACATACATACATAGCTTCACGTTGTATCTCGCATATAGCAGAGTAGGCAGAGTTAAGACACTCCGTTCCCCACTTTCCGCCCAATTGAGGCATTGCGTGCTGAGTGGCAGAACTCAACGCCGCGCTTTGCCTTGTTACCAAACCCAGGAAATAAAAAAAAACGATTTCTTGGAGTGGGAATCGAACCCACAACCTGTCGTGTTTACAGTCACACGCTTGTGCCTCTGCGGCACGACAGGCGTTTATACGACCAAGTATAATGATAATATCTCCCTCTGAATCTTTAACTTTCGAAATTTTTCCATTCTATTATAGATTTTAATAAAAAGCGTAACATATCAGAAAATAATAGGTATTTCTTATATAAGCAGTGTTTTGTTAACTTCAAGTTTATGACTTTCATACCTGGAGCTTTTATTTTCTAATCGCACACAATATCTATAGTACAGCGATTTCCATTAAACGATAAATATCGCGAACAAAATACTATGGTTTACCTCTATTATTCAGATAATGGAACAATTTAACTATTATTTAATATTATTTTGGGAGATCTTAGAAATATATGCGTCGCAAATTGTTTTATATTTTACATAAAATTGTGTTCTAAGATCTTATCAAAAATAATTATACATAACTTCCTAGTTGCTATTTTTGTTGCTTTTTATGAATCTCTTATTACTAGTGTCCCCGATGAAGCGTTAATAACGCGTAAATAAATATATTTTTATTCATTATTTTAAAATACACTATCATTCTGCATTCCTTTGCTATATAAACTATAAGTGTGCCAAGTTTCATGCTCCTCCGTCCGCGTATTTTTCGTAAAAAGAGGTCCAAAGTTTTTGCTTCACGTATTAAATATAGATTTTAACTAATTAGTTGTTTGATCTCATTTTTGCACTTTGTCAAATTGCTATTAAAACTAATAATTTTAATTAAAAAATCACATGAGTAGCATTCGAACTGACAACAATCGTCATATTTCAAATTCAAGATACAATATTACGAATTATACTTAAATAAGTCCTCCAAACATTAAAATGAAAAAAAAAAAAAAGTATATATTATATATATTTTATGATTTAATACTTGATCCATTTTAAATTCGATAAATATTATTAATAACACTTCCGTTATACAAATTGGGTAAAACAGGTAACATTAACAACGTCCGTGTGCATATAACAAAAATTGAAATAATGCCAACAGATGGCCTTGTCCTGCTATATGTAACGCCTTTTGTTAATCCATATTTTAGATCTACAATTTATTGAACGTCTTATATGGGTATTAAGTTCAAGGACCGGTGTTTGTAATTGTGACTCATATACTTTGTTTTTATCTGAAGTTATGAAATCAATCAAACTGTGCTTGCCGCTGCTTCCCGGAAACATTGCGTGTTGAGTTGGGGGACTCAGCACCGCGCTTTGTCTTGATATAACGGGGAAATGAGAATATTTCAAGTTTAACCATTTCTCCGAAAAGGAAAAAGGAATCGAACCCTTAACTACCACGTTTATAGTCAGGTGCGCCCCGATAGTGTATACAAAAAAGCTTTACTTTAAAATATTTTCACTTCCTGTCGTGGCATAGAGGTACAAGCGTAAATGCGACAGATTGTAGGTTCGATTCCCACTCCAGGAAGTGTAAAAGTTTAGTACTTTCATTTCCTGTGTTTGGTTACAAGGCTAAAGCGCGGCGTTGAGTTCCGCCACTCAGCACGCAATGCATCAATTCGACGGAAAGTGGGCAACGGATTGTCTTAACGCTAGGTTCTCCGGTTCCAGAAATTAATGTTATTAAACATCACAAAAGGAAATGGAAACTAATTTTCCTATGTTTCCATACTTTAGTTTTATTTTGACGACCCTTTTCAACAGCGATAATGCTTATATTAGTAAAGCGTTTTAAGTCTTGTGTTCATAAGAATTAATATATTGCATCTCAAAGTAATAAGACAGTCTCGTGTACTTTATGCTTGATTTTAATTTGCCAATTTCCATCTTTCTACGCTAAGTAATTTCGGCTACGCGTTGTCTGTCAGTCAATTTATTCGGTGAGTGCAGAAACAACGTAAGTCCGGATTTCCAAACTTTGCAGGAGGGAGAAAAAAGTGTATAACTTTCCTTTCTATGCTAGTTTAAGTCGATTACGATTTTTGTATTTTTGTGAGTTACGTTGTTTCTGCACTTACCGATTCAATTATAGTAGATATAAGTGGCTTGTCAAATTAATATTATAATAATTATAGCATTAAATAATTCTTTATTACAATTATACTATTAAATAAGGGATATGTAATGTATGTACATGTAAAAAAAAAAAAAAAACAAAAAAAAAAAAAATTAAATTAAAAAAGATAATAATAATGTAGATATAAATCAACAACAGCCTGTACATGCCAATGCAATACATGTCTTTTGTTTATTATAGTAGACATTGTTAATTTAAATCTACCTTCTTTTTAACTTGTTGTTGATTTCTTAGCTTGTATTGTTTTAAATATGTAGTGTTATCTACAATTACTATTGTAAGTCATTTTTATTGTAGTAATAAATGTTTGGCGGCACTGGTGCACGGTAAAACTCGAAGGAGTTTATGATTTGCACCTTTAATATAAAACACTGTAACACATTATTAGAACACATTATTTATTTTATTTTATTTATTCAAGTAATAATGTATTACTTGAATTTATTTATTCAATAAAATAAAAAAAAATATAAATATTTTCCTTACGGGTACGTTCATTAAAAAGTAAACTACATAAGTCATATCATTCATCTAAGTGACATGTTGTCTTTCGACCTTGAGCTGTGTGTCAAGGTCGCGTAGTAACATGTATTGATAGCTAGTGACAGTCTCTCTCAATTGGAATGTAGTCCAGTCTTTTGTGAATTTGCATTAGGTAATGATCATGTAACGACTGACGTGACATACTCGATTATTTATATTATTTTACGCACATAGCAGGGTAGGCAGAGGGAACCTGAGAACCTAGTGTTAAGACACTCCGTTCTTTTTTAATATTTTCATTCTCCATTTTCCGGCGAATTGAGGCATTGCGTGCTGAGTGGCGCAACTCAACGCCGCGCTTTGCTTTGCTATCAGAGCGAGGAAATGAAAATACTAAATATTATTTAATATTTTCATTTCCTGGTGTGGGAATCGAATCCACAGCCTGTCGCGTTTACATTCACACGCGTATGGCTTTGCGCCACGACTGGCCTCAAAATTTATAAATAAATACTCTTTTTAACAAGCCCTTATTAACTTCACTTGTATATCTATCTATCTATTTATAAATGTATGTGCAATAAAAAAGCGAAACGACATTATATTTACGCTTGTTGACCTATTTTGTACGGTCCGATAAAAAATATCGATACTCCTTGTTTTACACTATCTCGTTATCCTGGTAGTGAACATGGTCATGATCATGTTATGGAAATTTTGGATTGTCAATATATAAATAAATATATAATATATGTAGGGTTTTAAGTTTGATCCTCACTGTGATTTGTTGGAAAACGGAAAAGAATAATGAGGATTTTAACAATAAAAGAAAAACAATTTCAAAGAAAATGCTCTAAAAGGTAAAATTATTACGAATATTTTTCTTTTTTTTTTTTAACTTTACACTGTATCCCGCATACAGCAGGGTAGGCAGAGGGAACCCGAGAACCTAGTGTTAAGACACTCCGCTCTCTTACAACAATTCCGTTCGCCACTTTCCGCCGAATTGAGGCATTGCGTGCTGAGTGGCGGAACTCAACGCTGCGCTTTGCCTTTGTTACCAAACCCAGAAAATGAAAATACTAACTTTTCCTTGAGTAGGAATCAAACCCACAACCTGTTGCGCTTACAGTTGCACGCTTGTACCTCTGCGCCACGACAGGCGTTACGAATAATTCAAACTAGGATATAAAAAAAGAATCATTAAATTTGATTTACTTTGTAAAAGTTATGTGATGCACATAAAAAAATACAGTCGAATGACAACCTCCTTCCTTCCTTCCTTCTTTTTGAAGTCGTTCAAATATGAAGCTACCTGCCCCTAAGTAAAGACGAAGAAGAATTATAATTTATATATTAAAAATTAAGTAATAAGTGTCTATATATTACACGCATAAGCATTCATTCGACTCTGATTTAATTGAAATCGTGAAGCGCTTAATAACGTTATAAATGTAATGCTGAAATATATTCAAATAAGCAAGACAGTTTATATATGAAATTAGCTAAACAAGGCTTTTTGGAGGCCAATTTGCGAAGTCACGTTTTGTATTAATTAATATATTAACCTTGGAAGTTTGCATCTTGTATACTTTCTTTATTGTAAAAGCTATAATATTAGTATTAAAATAATATGTATGAAAAAGGATATATAGGTGTCCCAAAATTAACGCAAGATTTGACTTTACCGCCATTTGTGCAGTGAAGTGTTGGCAACCCTGAAAAAAAAGCAATTTGACAGCTAACAGTATAGGGTTGAGGGTTGAGGTTGTTAACAGTATGGAGCGTTACACGATAGAACAACGTGTCTTCATTATTAAAGAATATTTCAAAAATAGTGAAAGCTTAGCGGCTGCAGTTCGAAAATTTTGCTTGCGTTAATTTTGGGATACCCTATAGTAGATTTGTATCTACCATATCCTTTTCATACACCTTGTGGTGTTTATCCCACTGATATTATAAATGCAAAAGACTATGAAAATAGATTTTTGTCGGTCTTTCATACAAAAATTACTATACCGATCTAGATGAAACTTTAAGCTTATATATCAATAAAATACAGGCTAAAATTTAAATAATTTTTCTGTAGTAATTTGACAGTAAAATAGTGATAAAATCATACACATATAAAACTCAATATTATTAATCACCTTTTTACTAGTTATATGCCTTTTTACACATAGTACATACTTATACTTAATGTTAAAATAACTTAATTCATACTTTACTGAATTTTTATATCCGCCATCTTTACTTCCGGTAGGAAATGCTGATTTTTATCAAATAATATTGTATTGTCAAATTTAATTAAATGTCTATTCAAAGGAGTATTTTATATATATTCTTTATTGCACTTTGTAACAAAATAAATACACATATTAAAAAAAGTTGTTAGCAAAGATGGACTTATCTCTGATAGAGATTTCTTCCAGTCAACCTATGGGTATGAATGAGAAGTAAAAGATTTGCGAGTGTGGAAGTGCGAAAATGTAACAAATACATATAAACACGAGTACATATAATTTAAGTAAATAAAACACATACACATACATATTTACAATATACATAAATATACTCATATATATTGTATACATATATATCTATATATATATATATATATATATATATATATATATATATATATATATACATACACATATATATATAGAAATATATAAGAAAATACATTTTAGTACTTTAGTAGAGCTTTTTAAAGCATTTTAACTTCTACAAGTTATATATAAAAACAGAGTACATAAAATACCGGTCATAAAATATAACATACTGTCACACTAAAAACTTAGCAAATAATTATTTTTACTTATATAGTGCAGTTTCAATCATATACCATTTAAGGTACCGTCTATTGTTTTGCAAAACTTGTTACTTGTTGCTTTTTTTGTATTTTTGCGTATTACATATATCAATCAATGACATATCAATTTATTCTCCAACTTCCGCTTAAAAGTGAATATGTTCAACGTATATTTTTTTAAGCGATTAACGGAGTGTCTTGACACTAGGTTCTCTGACTACCCTACATTGCGGAATAAAGAGTGAAGCTTCTTTATATTTTAAATGAAAAATCCTTTAAAGTGTCTATGTATTACACACATAAGCTTTTAACTTTTCAACAATTTAATTGAAATCGTGAAGTGCTTCACATATTTAATCACGATAATTGCGATAATTGCTATAGTAGTAATGTAATGTATTCATTAATTTAATAAAAAAAAACATACATATAACACCTATATTTCAAACTTAATATTTACTCGTTAACTTTACCAAAATGTAAAGTCAAATTAAACGATTGGCTATTAAAATTAACTTATGATGAGACCGAAAACTTTATAACCATAACAATATGAGACTTTTCTTTGCACTCACAGTCTATTTATTCACACATAAAAAAACACACACAACATACACACAAACACACACGCACACACACACATACATACGCATACACATACATAACTAAATGCCTACGTAATTTATAAGTTCTTCTATGTTACTTTTAATATTTTAGTGTGGTCACCTTTTTATTTTATTTTGTTTTTTTTTTTTAAATATATATAATTTTTTGTCCATATTTTGTTGATATACTTTAGTACTGTAATTGCTATTAAAAACGCTTGTGAGGGGGGCGTTAGTAACCGCGACACAGTATTACACTACTGCGGTTATTATCATGCAGTGTTTCTGATGTAGTTCATAATAAATAGTAAAATAAAAAAAAAAAAAAAAACTATATGCAAAATAATCACAGACAAAAAAACATTTAGTAATATATTTATTTTATAGTATCTAATCTTATAAATTACATACTAAAATCATAAATATAAATCGTATCGCTGTATATTTTGATAAGTATTGTTCATTTTAAATTAATATATCCTCACAAAATAAAGTAGATATAAAGTCAATAAATTTATTTTACTGCCTCACTTATGTTTTATTATTAAATCAGAACATTTAACATTAAATTATTTCATACTAGCTCCGCCCGGCTTCACCTTCCGCGTGAAATTCCGGTTATATCGCGCGATATGATAAGTGAGTATCCTATGGGAAGTCTCTTCCCAAGGTCTAGGACTATTTGTCAAAATTGGTTAAGTGGTTTATGCGTGGTGAAGTTGTAAACAGTTAAACAACAAGCTACATGATTTTATGTTTGACAATAAGGAACTTTCATATACAAAAAATTTCATCCCCTATTTCATCCCTCCTCTATCATTTATTTTCAAGTGATAAAAGTATCCTGTGTCCTTTCCTAAGTTTAGTTCTATCTTCATACCAAATTTCCACTCAAAATCGGTTCAGTGGTTTAGGCGTGAAAAAGCGTAACAGACAGACAGACAGAGTTACTTTCTTTGCACTTTGAGTAATATTAGTAAGGGACATGTACATATTATTTCATATTACGTACATATGTGATATAAAATCAGCAAATCAGAGGCCATTATAGTATAAATCGCATACAAATGTGTATGCAAATGCCTTCGTTAAGATAATATCAATATATTATGCCGTGTTGCTAAACGCCGCCCTATATGCAATGCGTGGTTCAGTGCACGCAAATTTCAAAATTATCGATAAGGGACCTCACTATCACGACAGGTCTAGACGATAATCGTAACAATTTGTTGTGGCCATGAAAGTGCTCTTAATATTTGGTTTACCTTGAGTCCTGTTCATTTTGAGTCAATGATTTTTGCCAATTGATTTTTCTTCAATGTTTCCCTTAGCAACGTGTATGTTGTTTTTATATAAAAGTGTATGTCAAATATATGGTGATGTGAAATGTATGTTTGTTTAATTAATTTTAGTGTGTTTTTATACATTATTGTGAAAATATTAGCTTTCTGCACTTCTCTTTCTCCGTATGCGCTATATTCCATACCCATCCTCTCACACAGTTTGCATAAAAAGCGATGCAAAGTTTTTCCTATATGTAATGTTCCTATATAAGAATAATTTTTAATAAACAGGATAAAAGAGTGAATTTTTATATATTGTCTCTTTTAGAACAGCTGAATTAATTTTTTTCTTAAGAAATGAAGAAAATTTAATGAAGACATAGAAATGACGTTCTATTTAAAGTCAATAACATAACGGGATGCGATGTTAACACTCTGTAAGCATGTGTAATACATATATCACGCTAATCAATCAAACCAAATGTAACGAATTCTTAGAACTACATCGCAACAATTTAAATAAATAAACATATTAAATTTTAGGGATCTTATAGTATTATGTAAATAGACTATACTTAAAGGATTTTTCGGTAAAATATGACTATTTCAATGATAAAACGTAAATAAAGGAGAGGCAGAGAGTACAGAATTTGAGGGAATTAAAGATGAGCAGCTCTTATCCAATTTTTTAAGTAAAAATCACCAAATCAGTTTAGCTTAATATTATCTGATAACCTTTTTTTTTATTTTGAAGGGATCATATGTGTTCATTGGACGATAGGAGGTTAGGATATGCAGTGAAGATATTAAAATATATGCCGTTATGACATAGGGACGTGACCACCGCTTTGTTCCTATCGTAACATATTAGCTTAAAATGAAACTAAAAACCCTTTAAAATTATTCTCGTATAATCTAATTAAAAGGTGTTAATATATGTAATGTCATGATGTTACCTACTAGAACTCATGCTCTTCATAGTAGAAGAAATAGACCAATTTAAAAAATAATGAATATCTCAAAGCTACAATTTCCCAAGGCGAATTGAACTTTGAACTAATATTTAAATTTACCTTGTATTCATTTTAAAAACACACGTATCGCTCTTAAGAAACTTGAAGGAACAAATAAATAAAAAGGGATTAAGCACAACCTTATTCTATCATTGCTTATTTTACAGAGAGATTCTTAATTTGGTCTGACGTAAATTTTCTTCATCGTAATGTACATTACATTACACGTCCTGTCCACACTTCTTGTCTGAATTTAGCAATCGCATCGTAAACATTCTTCGGCAGTATTCATGATTGTCATAAATAAAACAATGTATGTAGATGGATTCTTTATAATTAACCATTTTTTAAAGGCCAGCCATGGGCGCAGGAGGCACAAGGTGATAGGTTGTTAATTCAATTCCTAAATTTCTCCGCAGAAAATCAAAATATTAAAATAATATTTAGTATTTTCTACTTCCTCGTTTAGCAAGGCAAAAGGTGGCGCTGAGTTCCGTCACTCAGCACACAATGCCCCACTTTTCGGAAAGTTCGAACGGACGTTAAATGAGAACGGAGTGTCAAAACACTAGGTTCTCAGGTTCCCCTCTGCCGACTTCACTATATACGGGATACAGCATGAAGCCAAAAAAAACTTTTACTTGATATTTTATTTCACATATAATAAATAATATATATGGCCAAATACATATGTTTTCAAGGAGGCCATTGCCGCCCAGTGGGATAGCGCCTGGCTATACGTTCTCGAATGTTTAAACGCGATTGGTTGTGGACTCCACTCTCACTCGGTGGATCATAATTAAATTGTTTTTATTTCTCTACTTGTTAGGACTTTACCAGATGTACCAAATAGTGGCGGCATTTTGAGTTCCGTCACTTACCACGCAATACCTATTCTTGGTGGAAAGAGAAGAACGGAGGGTCTTGACACTGGAGTTCCTTTATCTACCACAGCCATAGTATTTATTGAAGCACTGCGTCACGATGGCCTCAATTTATTTGTATATATATATAGAATTGTCACAGATACGAAAAAAACTGGTCTGATTGAATCGATCTCGTATCGATACGCAACCATTGATAAGGTCAGTTTAATAGTCATCCGCAAATTTATGTAACTTTACATCATGTGGTGTAAATTTTTAAACAGCTGGAGAAAATAAAAATGTTGCCGATGATTATGTGGAACCGGTTGGTTACGAAATAACTGTAGGGGTGCGTTATAAACAAGTCATATTGTCAGAAATAAGTAAGGCCAGTCGGGATGCTAGAGGCGCGTGATTGTAAACGCGACAAGTTGTGGGTTCGAATCCTTCCAGAAAATGAAAATATAAATATTAATAATAATTAGCATTTAGTATTTTCATTTCTTGCCTGGATAGGCAACGCGCGGAAAGTGGGGGAAATAGAAATCTTAATGAAGATATATCCTAGTTTTAACACTAGGCTCTCAGGTTCTCTGCCTATCGTCCCTTGTGGGATACAGCGCGAGATAAGAGATGAGAGTAATGAAGCCAAAAAATAATATTATCTGCCTTAACTTGTATTTTGAGTGAATTATATTATTTTCTAGGATACTGGTCGTTATTTTATGGTGAAATTATTAAAACTTCAGTTCAGTAGTTCGTAAAGTTATTACAAAAAGTAACAAACATTCATATCCATACTCACAGACTTTGAAATGTATTATCGGTAGAATTTAGCTTATATATTTTGAAGTTAATAATGGTTATATATTAATAGTTATGAATCATAGTTGTCTTTTTACACTAAATGTAATTCGAAAATGTGCTACAAATCGTGCAAAACCACTCGCCTATCTGTGTGAATTGGTTTCAAAGCATTTTTTTTTTTAGCCGCATATGTCTTTATATGGTCTTGCAAGAGCAAAATATAGGTTATTTACTATTATGGAGATCGTTTACAAAGAATAAAAGAATATACTAACATTTATATCATTACTAGCTTGTGTCATTATGTAATATGGCCAAATTACACATTTTTTTTAAATTGTAGCTTATGTGTTTTCATTTTGATATGTACTCGTAAGCTATATTACTGTAAGTTTCATTGAAATCTGTTCAGTAGTTTTTACGTGAAAGAGTAATCCATCCTCACAATCTTTCGTATACAATATTAGTAGACTGTACAGAGAAGAAGTATTCTAAGATATTTATTAATAATAAAATTGATTTCATTCAGATCATGGTGGCGCAGTTGAACTAACTATAAAACCAACTGTAAAAACGATTAGATATAGGTTTAATTCTCCCACGATTTCGTGATTATTTTTCAGATTATTTTTCAACGCCTGTGGAGACGCAGAGGCAAGCGTGCGATTATAGACGCGACAGGTTGTGGGTTTGATTCCCACTCCAGGAAATGGAATTTTTCATTTCCTGGGTTTGGCAAAACAACAAGGCAAAGCGCGGCGTTGAGTTCTGCCACTCGGAAAGTGGAAAGTGGAGAACGGAGTGTCTTAACACTATGTTCTTTCTAACAAATTTATTATACTTGACAAGCGTGATGTTTTTATTTGTTTCAATAGACAAAAATGTTAGGCCTGTGACTAATAAAGCAAACAGATATAACTGTCATAAAAATTTAGATATTATAATATCTTCTCATTATTATGTATGACAAAATATGTTGTTAATCAAACAAGAAATTAAATTTGATTTAATTGGAATAAAATCGAAAACAATAAAAGTATATGAGCTTTTATTTAGAGCTTTTGCATAAAATTTAAGACCGCCTTAATTGATTTTTGGTATATTTTATTTTAAACCTTTATCCTACTTAAGATTTTTTTTATATTCTGTATTTCGGGCACAAAGCGATGAGATGTATTTATATGTATAGTGTCACCGTTGACGCGTTGATAACGCGTCCTAGCAACGTATGTATATGTCACTTTATATGGATATATGGATGTCAAACCATGGTAGTGTGTGTAACATTTATTTCATTAATTTTATATATTTTTTATGTATTATTTTAAAAAGATATTTTTGTTCTGGACTCCTTGGGTATATAAACTATAAGTGTGCCAAGTTTCATGCCCCTCCGCCCCCGTAAATTTCGTAAAAAGGGGTCCAAAGTTTTTGCTTCACGTATTAATACATAGATAATATTAGGTATGTAAATAAATTTATTTAAAAAACATGTTCGTTCGTTCGTTGTAACTCTATGTTTTCCCGCCAATTTTACCGTCAAGCAACTTCACCTAATTTATAAGTCCAAAAATACGTTCATTGTATTTACACAGAATATATATTTTTATGCTATAATTATTTAAAAAAATATATTTTATATTTGACTCATTTGACTACTGAACTATATTAAATAAAAAAAAATAAAATGGAATCCGATATAGAATTACATATGAACATATGAATAAAATATATTAAGTTCGCCATATTCATATACATTTATACACATTCCATATACATATATCTCACCTATATTTTATTTTAATTCTTAAAATCAAAAGACCTTAGTGTAAAGATCAAAAGTCACACAAGTCGAACGCCTTGGGAAACCGAACATTGATCCAATTACGTCGTAACGGCCCCTAAATGCATAATAATATTGTCATAAACTGATAATTTATATATGTCACATGTATAATATAGCTTTGCCACGCCTATACAAGTGATCTTTCGTAAATATAGGCAGTTTAACTCAAGTACAGAGTTATTTAAATTCGGTTAATTATTAGAATTTTAAATTAGATCACTTTAAAGTGTTCTATTGGTATTTAATATTCAACTAGTATTTTATATGCTATATTTTTTTTATAGTAAATATATTTATTTATATATTCTATTATTTTAATGCCTGTCGTAGCGCAGAGGCACAAGCTTGCGACTGTAAGCGCGGTTGTGGCTTCGATTCCCACTCCAGGAAATGTAAAAGTTTAGTATTTTCATTTCCTGGGTTTAGTAACAAGGCAAAGCGCGGCGTTGAGTTCCGCCACTCAGCACGCAATGCCTCAATTCGGCGGAAAGTGGGGAACGGAGTGTCTTAACACTAGGTTTCCTCTGCCTACCCTGCTATATGCGGGATACAGCGTGAAGTTATGTATGTATGTATGTCTATAATTTTAAGATAATCTGTAATTATTTAAATGTATGGCGTTGAGTTCCGCCACTTAGCGCAATGCCTCAATTCGGTGATAAGTGTGGAATGTTAAAAGAGAACGGAGTGTCTTACCTCTAGGTTCTTTGGTTCCCTCTACCTACCCTGCAATGCGTGAAGCTAAAAATTAAAAAATATGTTAGGTATTTAACATAGGTAATAATTTGTATTAAATATTAAAATGATAACATTTAAATATAAATAAAAATTATTATAGAGGTGAGAAAATGGTGTTTATAAACAATATGAAACTGATCATAAAGTCATAAAAGTGGTCATAAACCTATAATGCTTGTTTTGTCCTTTTCAAATGTTATGTTATTTAATTAATTCGTTTAGACAACGAGACTTCAGTTTCAAGTATGTAGGTCTCTACTTTGTATAGGTCTTTTGGCGTGCCCAATTGTTTATATCTTAAACTAGCTTTTCTACCGACTTTCGTGGGCGTGGCTTGTTGATAAAAACTACCTTACCTTACCTTACCTAACTTCACGCTTTATCCCTAGCGGGGTAGTCAGAGAGAGCGGATCAAATGCATGCCCTCCGAGGGGTCCTCATGCTTTTTACGTTACCTTCCTCTAGCATCATTGATACAGTGTTCTCGAAGGTCAACTGAGGTCTTCCCCTATAAAAACTAAATTTTTTATAAATTGTAAATTTTATGATTTGTCTTATTAAAGAGAAGGTAAAATTAAATTGCTTAAAATATTGTAGAAGAAAATAGAATAGCAAATATTTTTTATTAAATACTTTATAGCATACAAATGATAACGAAAAAAACAAAATAAATACACATAGCAATAACAGTTTAAGACAAAATTATTATGCATTTGACGCCTGTCGTGGCGCAAGAGGCGCGAGCGTGAGAGGTAAACGCGACAGGTTGTGGGTTCGATTCCTACTCCAGGAAATGTAAAAGTTTATTATTTTCATTTCCTGGGTTTGGTAACAAAGCAAAGCGCAGCGTTGAGTTCCGCCACTCAGTTCGCGGAAAGTGGGGAACGGAGTGCCTTAACATTAGGTTAGCGTGAAGCTAAAAAAAACATGTATATTATAATTATTAATCTAGTAAAAAATATATTTAAAAGTATTGGCATATGGCTACACAATTTCTATCTGTCTGTCTTTTTATTCTTCGAGATTTGTCCTTGATCTCAATAACAAATAATATTACTTTTGTTATAGCATTTGTAATAAAACTCATACAATGTTATATTATAATTTTATTAAAACGCAATGAAACTCTTGTTTTATAAATTAACGAGAAGATATTAGAGATAACTTACAGATCTATAAAATGTTCATAAGTAGCAGGGGCGAGGCGTCCATACAAGACGACCTAAAAAAGAGGTCGTCTGCAAAATGTGGAGCTCGAATTGTACGAAGTTTGCTAAAAAAACAAAGTCAAGCAAGGAGTGAGACCTTTACATCCTATACCGGCTTTCCTAAATATATAGGCTTCTCTATAAATTACCGGCTTCCCTAAATATACATTGGTTTCCCTAAAACCGGCTTGGCTAACTAAAATTTTCACCCCTAGCTGCTGATAAGTTGATGTACTTTGTAACGAAATTATTAATTATTTCCAATATTTAAGTTCCTATTGTTACTTAGTGTTAATGTTCGACTAATCATGCGGTGGTTGTGGGTTTGTTATTTACCTTCTTTATCAGCAAATTATTATATTCATATATTGTAGGTTATGTTTTCTTCTGATGTAAAAGCTATAAATATGTAAAGTGTTATCCAGATTTGTTCAGTGGTTTTTGTGTGAAAGACTTACGAACATCCGTCTATTGTCACAACGTTATTACTATTTAGAGTCATTATAATATTTTTTATTCTGGCTTTTTACAGTATAAATATTTTAATAATTAAAATTTTAACAAACGAAGAAAACTAACTTCAAATTAAATCCACTAAAAAGTAGAATTATTACAGATCTTAACTATATCGAAATAGGACCAAATCAAAAGCAATAGCTATCATATAAAAAAAGAACCATCAAAATTGGTTAATCCAGTAAAAAGTTATGCGATAGCACACACTTAAAAAACGATTGAATTAACAAACATTCGATGGCATGTAAGCCAGGTTTTCCCATTTCCCACCCATCCTTTCCCCAAAATGTGGTGGTTCCGATAGCGGACTACTACATTACCCTCCCCTTCCATTTGTATTCTCTAGGTTGGTAACGAATCTACAACATCTCTGGTGGTGTAGATGTTCATGGGCGAAGGTAACCACTTACCATCAGGTAGTCCTTCTGCTCGTTTTCCATCCGTTATCCATAAAAAAAATATATATTATTAATATCTTTAACATACGTAATGTTTAAGGAAATAGAGCAAGTGAAAAATTAAATATTAAAAATTATAAAATCACACAAACCGTTTGAATATATAATACAAAGAGTCAATAAATTAATGTGTCAAAGATATAAATCTTCATTAGATTTATATCAACAATTTGTTATAATTATTACTCATATAAATGTATTATGTTCTCTGATTATGTTGATTTTATTTAATGCTTCACGCTTTTTCTCTAAGAGCACAGTAGTCAGAGGGAAGTTAGTGTTAAGGCACTTTTTTTTAACTTCACGCTGTAACCCGCATATAGCAGGGTAGGCAGAGGGAACCAGAGAACCTGGTGTTAAGACACTCCATTCTCTTTCAACTCTTCCGTTCCCCACTTTCCGCCGAATTGAATCATTGCATGTTGAGTAGCGGAACTCAACGCCGCGCTTTGGCTTGTTACCAAACCCAAGAAATGAAAATAGTAAATTTTACATTTCCTGGAGTGGGAATCGATCCCACAACCTGTCGCGTTTACAGTCGCACCCTTGTGCCTCTGCGCCACGACAGGCGTTAAAACTCCATCTGAAGTCAAGATGTTGCCTTCTATGTGATAAAACTCAACGCCGCGCATGTCTTATTTGAGTGGAGTAATGAAAATAATTTAAAAAAGAATCGAACCCACAACCTCAAGCGTGTACAGTCAGGCACTATCCCACTGAGCCACAATGGCCTAAATATGTTTGTATGGTGATTATTTTTATAATATGTGTATAATCGCTCTATGTATTGCAATTTTAGACATACATAAGAAAATTACAGTACAAAATGAAAGCTTACGATGCTGAACAGGTAGTTATCGAAATATTTAAAAGAAATCTTCGAAATTTCAGCAATCTATCAACTTTTCGCAAGTTCCATCAATATTCACTTATTTATGCTCTATTAGCATGCAAATTTACGATTTTGTCATATAAATGTTATATTTATTCTAACGCTGTAACTTACGCGTTTCATAAAATTAATTTAGTGACATGGCCTTTCTTTGATAATGTGGATATGTCAAATAAAATATCATAGAAATTTGGTCATTGATTGGGTAAGATAAACAAAGTTTATATTTTATCATTAAGAAATAAATATTTAAATATGCTATTTCTGTGTTTAATCTGTCACTGTGATCCCATTTTTACTTATTTATTCAGCATTTGTATAGTAATTGTGAAAGTACAAATTACGAGCACCTTTTCAACAGCCCACGGTATTAATATTAGGCATTTATTTTTACCTTTGTGGTGTTTTTGTTCTCAATGTTCCCGAAATAGTTCTGGGTCTGGATTCAGGAAAATGTGCTATTAATTAATTAGTGTATATATATTTTTTTCCTGGGTTATTTAGACAGAGCGCTTTGGGTTCAACTACCCAATACGTAATACCTCTAAAAGGAGCGTAAATAGATAGAAAGGAGTGTCTTATATTAAGCATAAAGTTACTTAACTATAATTTAACCAATTATACCGAGATTATTGAACGTTAAATAAAAATATGTATAAATGTTTTGTGTGTATATATATATATATATATGTGTGTATGTATGTGTATATATATATATATATATATATATATATGTGTATATATGTATATATATATATATATATGTGTGTATATATGTATGTATATATGTATCTACGGGTGTCTATATGTATTTATCTGTGTATATATATATTTATATGTTTATGTAAATGTTATGATGAATATACTTATGTAGTTTACTCTTTCTTTTTGTATATTATCATTATTATTTGTATGTATTATTCACATCCTATCCAATTTCTTAGTTTGTGTATTTCCTATACCCTAAGGTTGCCTGGAAGAAATCGCTATTTTAGCGATAAGGTCGCCTGTTGTACATCGTTTTCTGTTATTATTTTATTTTAATTTTACTTTTATGTATGGGTGTGTACAATAAAGAGTTTTTTATTATTATTATGTTATATTATGGTCTATTGCTACCTGTATCTGCTGTAGATGATATGAGACCGTTGTTGCGATGTGGTAGATCGTCCGTTTGTAAATAATTATAAATCGATCGTAACTTGGGGAAATTACTATATTTTCACTTTCCCGCTCTGTTAAGACAAAACATGGCTATGATTTCTTGAATATGGGCGGTAAACATAAAACGGAGTGTCTGGACATGGGATCCTTGCTGCCAACCCTAAGCTTCAAAAAGTCACTTAAGTATCTAAAATATTTTATTCTTGGCTATGGATTGAACCTCTAGTTTACTCACAAAAACTAACAATTACACCAGCGATATGTGTGCCAAACGTGCATGGTAATGAGAACAGATCCGCTAACACACCATTGAATATACTAAGCTGTAACACCTATACGAGGGCATACTCGTACTTCAATGACACTAATTATAATAAACAGCATTTCATACTTATAAAAGCAAATATAATATAGTGACCTACTTTAGAAATATTACTTACATACTAATTTAGAACTTGATGTTCTATTTAGAAATGGTTCTTTATTTATTTAACTAAAATATTTGTTTTTTGTCACAAAATCTCAGATGTAGGTGAAAATTTGTAAGTGTATAAAGTAGGCATCGCATAGTATTAAAATTACATTGGTGGTTAATAATTACTTGATATCACTCTTTTTTACACGTTTTTCTTCACCTTTTCCTTTCTTCCTTTAAATTATGTAAACCTTACAACTTGATTTTAATGCTTATATTGCCGTCAGATTTGCTTCAAAATTACGTGTACACGTGTCCGGATTCAATGACAATACAATATTTTCATAATATGAACTTGATGTTCTCCCAGATAGAGTAGAATATTTTGAAAATAGCTTTAAGCTTTCTTTTAGTTTATTTTTTAAAGTTTTTTGTTATTATTGTCAAATATTCTTCTTACTCTAACATAATGAAATTACAAATACTTCGATCCCGTTGACGCGTAAATAACGCGATTCCTTAGCAACGCGTATATCATTTACTTTTTCTTGATTTCAGCACTCTTTCTAAAATCTAAAATACGGTGTACAGTTTTTCCTTCATGTATTAACATAATAATTTATACAACAATTAAAAATAATAAAAACTAACTACCCATTAATTATTAGTAATAATTTCGGTGAAGTATCTATAGAAAGAAATCGTAAAGCAAATTCAATAAATTACTTAATCTCGATCCGTCCTTGTTACAAACGAGTGGGTGATAAAATAAAGATATAATGCCTTTAATTACTATTTAAATCTTAAATTTATTATCGACTATTCCAATAACTATATTAAATTTTCAATTCGATATTTGATAAATGTGGTCGAATATAAATGTAAACTTATGTTTTGAAATTATGCCACACGTGCGTGCTTGAAATTTGCCAGTAAATGGTAATATACTGAGTATTATAACTCATAGGATAACGTGTGATTGATAAGGTTGTTGCTGTTTAACCGCTTTAATTGCATATTGGTAGATCGGTACGATTAAGAAATTTCTTATATATATCTAAATCTATGCTACATAAATTTAATTTTAGGAATTAATTTAAAAATTTATGAGTATATATTACGTTATATTTTTTGTCTTTACGTCAAAAATAATATTTCAAATGGTTGTCCCTTTAATAAAAATATTTACGTAATTAATTATATAGAGGTCGTAGTCCTATAGTGGTTGAATATAAGCACAATTGGTTGTGGGTTCGATTCCCACTCGGGGGAATGATTATTAATATACATATATACATACATAGCTTCACGCTGTATCCCGTATATATCAGGGTAGGCAGAGGGAACCTAGTGTTAAGACACTCCGTTCCCCACTTTCCATTGAATTGAGGTATTGTGTGCTGAGTGACGGAACTCAACACTGCGCTTTGCCTTGTTATCAAAACCACGAAATGAAATATTCCTTTCCTGGAGTGGGAATTGAACCCACAACCTGTCTCGTTTACAATCGCATTATAAATATAAATTTTGTTTGGTGGTAGGAGGGTCATCCTCCGTCTGGCTCGCGACCACTATCATGTCAAAGACGAACCGCTAAATATCTTATGATGTGTTCCGGTTCGATGGCAAGTAAGTCAGGTTTTCCCTTTTCCCCAAAATGTGGTGGTTCCGATAGCGGATTACTACATTGTCCTCCCCTTCCATCTGTATCCTCTAGGTTGGCAACGCATCTACAACATCTCTGGTTGTTGTAGATGTTCATGGGCGAAGGTAACCACTTACCATCAGGTGGTCTTTCTGCTCGTTCGCTATTCTTTACCATAAAAAAAAAGAAAAAAAAAATATATATATATTATTATCAATTCTCTCCTGAACAAGTAATGTCTCAAATACAGCGGAAAATGGAGAACGGAGTATCTTAACACTTGTTTCTCTCTGACTACCCTAGGTTAAAGCGTGAAGCTAAAACAAAAAGTTACAGAATAGAATACGTTCGCACTATCAGCTATTGTGTCGAAACAACTGTTTATGTTTTAAATAATTTAACGTTATCTTAAGTAGATCTCAAATGAAATCTAATGCAGTAGGTCGTATATATTTTAAAAGCTCAGCGGCATTTATGATGTGATACTAAATCGCAAAGATTTATGTTACGTTTTTTTGAGGGCATTGCCTCGCGGGTAGGTCGGTTTGATGGCCAGCTGGTGTGGAAGGTTGCTCTACTAGTATTTATTAAGTTCTACAGTTCTACTTTACTTAGTGATAACGTAAAAGTAATATTTATTATAGAAAATCTATTTAACGCCTTTAACGCCTGTCGTGGCGCAGAGGCACAAGCATGCGACTAAACGCGACAGGTTGTGGGTTCGATTCTTACTACAGGAAATGGAATTTTTCATTTCCTGGGTTTGGTAACAAGGCAAAGTGCGACGTTGAGTTCCGCCCCTCAGCACGCAATGCCTCAATCTGGCGGAAAGTGGGGAACGGATTTGTTGAAAGAGAACGGAGTGTCTTAACACTAGGTTCTCAGATTCCCTCTGCCTACCCTGCTATATGCGGGATACAGCGTGAAGTTACAAAAAAAATTAATTTACTGTTAATTATTCTGGGAATTTTATAATTTTTCAATAGAGTTCTAATTCATCGTGGCGCACGTTGTTGATCGTCTGATTCTGAAGGCGATGGTTATAGATTTGATTTCGTTTCGGGAAAATAATTATATTAAAATTCTTTGCATTTCCCCGCTCTTGTAAGACAAAATGTGGCGACTTTGCTTCTGAAGATACAATGTCCAGAGTTAGGGCGAAAAGTAAAGAACGAAATGTCTTGTAACTAGCTTTTCTGTGACTGATTGACCTCTGAACCTGCTATGTAGCAAAAAGCGTGAAGCTATAAAAAAACCTTGTACTACTCTCCGAATGACCCATGGACACTGAACAGCCAAAACTACTAAAAATTTTCTAAAATTCCTACGGGAATGGGAAATGACGTGATGATGAATATCAAACGCAAAGATTTGTTAATAGTTCTTAAAGTACATACAAAAAAATTGCGAACTACTACTTGTTTTAGATAAAATGATATATTTCATTAATGTGACAAAAATATTATAATTAATGATTTATACATCTTTATTTATCATAAATAAGCATAAAATTCTTCTTACATGAAATTAACAATATTAATGTAAAGACAGATAATTTTATGACTAACTTTTAATATTATTCTTAAGAAGCGGCGCCTGGCGCTGTGGCGCAGAGGCACAAGCGTGGGACTGTAAACGCGACAGGTTGTAGGTTCGATTCCCACTCCAAATGTTAGTTTTTCATTTCCTTGGCTTGGTAACAAGGCAAAGCGCGGTGTTGAGTTCCGCCACTTAGGACGCAGTGCCTCCATTCGTCGGAAAGTGGGGAACGGAATTGTTGTAAGAGAACGGAGTGTCTTAACACTAGGTTCTCAGGTTCCCTCTGCCTACCCCACTATATGCGGGATAAAAAAATAGAAGATAAAATAATAAAAAAAAAGAGGAAGCGGCGTTTTGTCGAATCTTAGTATAAATCATATACTTTAATTATGAAAATTTCATCTTTTAATTACAAATATAAAAAAGAATATAATTAAGCATAATGAAGTTATTATACTAGTAACAATAAAATAAAGTAAGATATATTGTTGATAAATTAATATTGACAGGTTGTCAATATAAGCGAAAATTTACTAACATTTTAATGATCTGTAATGGCCACTAACAATTGTTCTAAATCTGGTTTAGAGCTTACGCACTGTCGACTAGTCGCCGGCAACCAAAGCATAGGCAACTATGACCAGAAGACGGAGTCGAGCAACAGAAAATACAGGTACTTAATAGGACACAGTTACTATAGTTTACTTGTCTACTTTAGTTTAGTTGAGTACTATAGTTTGCTCGGTTTGCCAAGTGCTGAATTTGTTTTTGAGTTGCCGACGATCAGTCGACAGTGCGTATAAGCTCTTATAGTGGCTTGTTACCAACTAATCTGTACTAATATATATTTAGTTTACCAATTAAATAACGGTATCAAACGATAATTTCATACATATATAATAATAATTAAGAAAATCTGTCTTCAAATGAAAGTAATGTTATTACGAATAACTCAAAAAATACTTGTCAGATCCTAACTAAATTTAAAACGCCTCACCTCAGAAGCTATAGCTGTCATATAAAAAAGGATCGTATATAGGTAGTAGAGTTTGCAGTTATATCTCCTCCACCTTTTTTGGAGTCGCTTAAACGAATAAATAAATATTTTTTTTATTTTAACGCTTGTTATGTTAAGCCACTCCGCCCTCTTTTCTTTTTATCCATATTTAAGCATCATGTTGGTTAAGTTTAAAATTTAAAATAGAAACTACGAGTGGATATCAAACCTAGAACCAGTTAGCATTGCGAGATATGTATTTTTTAATAATTTATATTCATATATAAAAACAATTAAAATATTGTATTCTACTCGATTATAGTACTTATTGCAAAACGAGAAACTTAAAGAAGCACATTTTCGTAAGCGTTTAGATAACTAAGTGCAAGTTTCAATTTTACTGGCTGTTTTGTTTTTTAATCCCACACATTTATTTGTCCAACACACTATTAACGGACCTTTTGTTGTTTACTTCGTATCATTTTTTAGCAAAGCAAACAAGGTTAATTTGAATCTAGACAGTTGAATGGGACAACATTAATTGCTCTAGTTCTTGATTGCGGTAACTAATAACATGTTTTATTTGGTCTCCATTTCAAGTGAATTAAATGCAATGTGGTAATTTATAAGGAAAATGTAAGAACTGAGTGACGCATATTTGTATAGGCATGTATGAGTATATAATCTTAGCCCATTATACAAAACTGCAGTACCGCATTCTTAATGATTAGGTGAGATAAATAGAATAGTACACTCCCTTTTACAAAGTATCAGAAAAAAATATACATAAAAATATTGAAAATCATTATTGATTTTCAATAATTATTGAAAATATTATACTTAATTTAAATTAAGTAATTTATTGATAGAATATAATTAAAATTTTGACAATAGATAAAACTGATTTCTAATAAATTACTCGTCAGATTAACTAAATTTAAATGGGCCCACATCAGAAGTAATAGCTATCATATAAAAAAAGAATCATGTTAATCAAAATTGGATTACCCAGTAATAAGTTATGCATTAACACACAAAATCACATAAAAATACAAGCGAATTGAAAACCTCCTCCTTTTTTTTCGAAGTTGGTAAAAACGTGCCTCACGCGCGTTGATTTCTTTTAAATGTTTTAATTAATATAGAACATAAATAACGGTTAACAAGTAACTATAAGCTAAGACGTTCAATGTACATGTTTCGAAATCGTAACGAGGTTTCAGTACTGGCTTATACTTTAAGGCTTGGCTGGCTCACGCACCTTTAAAATTCGTAATAAGTGGCATCATGACAGTACCAAAATGACAGCTGACATTCTTATTTTTTAATGCTCCACACAATGTTATTACACAATCCTTTTTTTTGTATATAACATTACTTTCAAGCTTAAAGGAATATTTTTTATGGTTTCTATTCTAGTCTTCTACTAGACTATAATATTATTTATTTATAGGAATCAACGTATTACATTGCAAATTGGGTGGCGGAACACAACATCGCGCTTTGTCTAACTGGACTCATAATCTTTTCACGCTGTATCCCGCACATAGCAAGGTTGGCAGATGGAAACAGAAAACCTGGTGTTAAGACACTCCGTTCTCTTTTAACATTTTCGTTCTTCATTTTCCGCCTAATTGAGGCATTGCGTGCTGAGTGGCGAAACACAACACCGCGCTTAACTTTGTTACCAGAGCGAAGGAATGAAAATACTAAATATTATTCAATGTTTTCATTTCCTATGAGGGGAATCGAACCTGTCACGTTTACAGTCGCACGATTATGCCTGCCTCTGCGCCACGATAGGCCTCACCAAATAGTCTATTAGAAATATATACTATATTAATCTACTTAATATAAACGATAAACCTATATTTGGTTGATAATAAATATTTTATTACTTATTCATAGTGGAACTTATTTTTATGTCATACTTAAAGCTATGCATTAGGGAAATGTAATTTTGAAGATATTATTAATATTGCGTATACAAATTATAAAAAATATTTGGAGTCATCGGGTTGTATGAGCACAGCGTTTGACTAAAAACACGACTAGTTGTGGGGCTCTGGTACTCATAAGGCAAACCCTATTAAGAAATTTCGGACGAAAAGCAAAGCCAATTCTTTTCCCAAAATGGCGTGGTCCCAACAGCGGACTACTACATTGTCCACCCCCATTGTATCCTCTAGGTCGGAAACGCATCTACAACGTCTCTGTTCTTGTATATGTCCATGGGCGAAGGTAATCACTTATCATCAGGTGGCCCTTCTGGTCGTTTGCCATCCGTTATTCAAAAAAAAAAAAGATCGGAGTGTCTGAACACTAAATCATCTTATACTTTCTCGCTTTGCGGGAAAAACGTGAACCTAAAGAAATATTAAAACTAGATCAAGATATCGCTTGTATAATAATTATAAATATATGTTAATTTATTGAACATGATTTAAGGTATGAACAATTTTCGGATCATTTGTCAATATCCGTTATATTCCGTCATATTATTATTTTTTTTTTTACAATATTTTAATTTCAAGTTACCTTAAAAGACCTGTCCGGAAGCCTTTTAAGTATAATATTATGCATATGACATTTTATCGAGTTGTTAATGCATGTAAGCTTTTGCGCAATAGGCGAACTACAATTGTAATTAATTGCAGTATAAAGTTATAATATTATAAAATCATTAAAATTATTTCAGTGCTTAAGTTCATGTCTGGTGGTAGGAGGTTCGTCCTTCGTCTGGCTCGCGACCACTATCATGTCAAAGACGAACCGCCAAATATCTTATGATGTGTTCCGGTTCGATGGCATGTAAGCCAGGTTTTCCCCTTTCCCACCCATCCTTTCCCCAAAATGTAGTGGTTCCGATAGCGGACTTCTACATTGTCCTCCCCTTCCATCTGTATCCTCTAGGCTGGCAACGCATCTACAACGCCTCTGGTGTTGTAGATGTTCATGGGCGAAGGTAACCACTTACCATCAGGTGGTCCTTCTGCTCGTTTGCCATCAGTTATCCATAAAAAAAAAAAAAAATAAGTTGAGTTAATTTAAACTAAGTAAGTAACTAAGTAAGTCTCTGGCTTGAAAATTGCTATTTCTAATTAAGCTGTGGTCCATTCTTATGATATACTAGACAATGTTTAAAATTTAATATGACAATAAGGCCATTGTACCGCAATGGGACAGCTTCTTTCTATATAGGTTATGAGTTCGATGTCCTCTCGGATTACTTCAGACAATGCACGGTGTTGAGCTTCGTCAATCAACTGGCAAATTCTTTATGGCGAGCGGAAACTGGTGAATGAAATGTTACGACACTTGATTTTGTCTGACTACCCTGCTAAGATGGATAAAGCGTGCAGTTGTAAAAAATATATTGAACTCAAAATTTAAGAAGTTATTTCATAATATATACTACATATAATAATATTTACATAAAGTAAATATAAACAGTATACGCCTACTTATGCCGAAAATTTTAAACCAAATAACTTCCGAAACTAATAATCACTGTGATTAAGTGATGTAATTTAATTGACATATTAAAAAAATATTACAAATTAATTGCGTAATTTCGTTTTACATACAAATTATATTATAGAAATTTATATTTAGTATATGTACGAGTTAAGGCAAATGTGCAATGGGCCAGCGTCTGAATATAACGTCGGTCTAACGCGGTTTGATTGATTATGATCTTTGATTTTCAATCGAGGGATCGATCATATTTAAATTGTTTTCATTTATCCACACTGGTAAAATGAGGCGTGGCGTTAAGTTTCGCCACACATCTCGCAATTCCAGTTAGGGCGGAAAGTGTCAAGACAGGTTCTCTCTCACTCTCTATCTGATTGATATGTGACAAAAAGCATAAAACTTAAAAAAAATGTGTGGTAACATACAGCAAGTAATAAATCCAAGAAATCAATTTCGTAATGGGTTTAAAAGAAATCTTTATATACAACAAATATTAATTAAAAGCCCTAAAAAAAGAGCTGTTATTTCCTCCGCCCTGGGAAACCACAACGCTTATACGTAATTTATATGTCCATTCGAATTCAAGGTTTTATAAAGCCCTACAAAGATCGTTGACTACACTTTTTACTATAGTTACAAGCGTAACCATGTTATTGAATCAATCATATAATTGTTATATTATATTCATATATAAATACGTGAAGCAAAAACTTTGGACCCCTTTTTACGAAAATTACGCGGACGGAGGAGCATGAAATTTGGCACACTTATAGTTTATATAGAGAAGGAGCGCAGAATGCTAACATTTTTTTTGAATAATGCATAAAAAATATATTAAATTAATAAAATAAATGTTGCGCAAATGTTGTTTGACATCCATGTTTATATAATGTGACATATACATACACTGCTAAAAACAACGCGTTGTTAACGCGTTAACGGGGACAATAGTGTTTAATATCCTATAACCTTTAATATCTTACACTCTCGATATCGAGCCAACCGATTTAATCGGTAGAACTTAAATTTAGGGCAAAGTGCTAAAAAATTTAGTTTTTACACAAAAAACCGAGCAAATACTATATAAATGATTTATGAAATAATATCAATTTATAATTTTAAAAATATTTTTTTAATGTTCAGCTCTAGTGATTGGACATCCTGTGTTTATGTTAATATAGCAACCATTAAAATAATTAATCAATGTCTTGTCAGTTTGTGCGTTGCGTAATATATGTGATCCTAATAAGTAAGTGAAGGAGGTCGTGCTCGTATATATTGTATAATGAGGAGAAGTGCTGACCAAATGGTTAATTTACTTAACCACAAGCCTTTTTTAATATGGCTAACATATTCAATTGATATTTATTGATGTCATTTTCTTCGTTAGGGTTTGTTTATTACTATACATTTGTTTTTAAATATATTGAACATTACTAAAGTAGTTTTGATTTTTTTTTGTTTTGAATAAGTATTGGTATTAATTTTTATTTCATTATAAAAAATACATGTTGGCAATTTCACGCTTTTTTCCCGCATAGTCGGCTAGTCTAAAAGAAGCTTGATGCTGAGACCTTCCACTCGAACTTAAGATCCTTCGTATTGAGTGGTGGATCACAACACCGCTCTTTGTCTTACAAGAGAGGTTCACGACTATTATTTAAATATAATCATTTCCCCGAGTGGTAATCGCTACCTCAACATTGAATCCATAACGGTGCAGTGGAACAGGGTCTGACTGTAAACATTATGGTTCCACATTCGATTTTTTTTTAACTTCCCTCTGTATCCCGCATATAGCGAGCTAGGCAGAGGGAACCAGAGAACCTAGTGATCTCTTTTAACTCCGTTCTCTTTCAACATTTCTGTTCCCCACTTTCCGCCAAATTGAGGCATTGCGTGTTGAGTGGCGAAACTCAACGCCGCGTTTTGCCTTGTTACCAAACCCAAGAAATGAAAATACTGAATTTTACATTTCCTGGAGTGGGAATGGAACCCACAACCTGACGCGTTGACAGTCGCACGCTTGTGCCTCTGCGCCACGACAGGCGTTAGGAGAAAATTATTATAATTTAATTATTTAATTTTACCGCTTCGATAAGATAAAGTGGTGTTAAACCCAATGTTCAATACGCAGTGTCTTAACACTATCTTCTCTGTGTCACCTTCTTATGAGGAAAGCATAAAAAATGAACAAAATAAAAGATAATTTATTTATTTTTGCGTATCTATCTAATTGTAAATATCTGCAAATATAAAATACTTTGAATTAAGTAATCGATACAAAAAAATAACATGAACAAAGCGATGCAAAAAATAATTTGGATATATACAAGTAATATTTTATTAATCATAAATTATTTTTATGACACGTGAAGATGATACATATTAGAAGGTTAAAATGAAGATTAGCATTAACTGAACTTAACTATAGATATGATTTATTGAGAATTATTCAAAGAACTTATGTTGGCACAAATTCTTTAAGCTTGTAAGTGCTTTTAAAAAATTTAAACAGCTTTAATTTTTTATATATATTATATATAACGTAAGCTATACAATATTTTTAGATAAGGTACAAAAAATTTAACACAGGACTCGAATCCGTATCTTTGACTATCCTTGCGGTCTGACCGCTAAGCCACTCCTTCAATGTTTTTCATTTCCTAAGTGTGTAATTAATTACTTTAAACTATTAAAAACTTTGCAATACAAAATTAATTACTGTTAATCATTTATAATCTGTTGAAGAGCTTAAAAAATACAATAATATTTTGACATTTTTTTTATAGACTTGCTTATATAAAGCTAGGCACGCTAAATTACTAAAACTGACTACACTACAGGCGTTATCACATATTCTTTTATATTTAAAAAAAAAGAATGTCAATGACGTTTACGCTGCATGTCAAAAAATTAATGAATCACGTCAAGATAACTTCTATCAAGAATATTTTATTGACTACAGATTATATAGATATAAATACGACGTTTAAACATGATTAAAGAAAACAAGTTTAACTCAAAAGAAATAAATAAAAATTTATTTTAACAAATAAGATATTTTTGTGTTATAATTTATTCTTCCATATTTGGCCTAATTTTGCCTTGAAAAATATAGCGTGACATTTTTTTTAAATATTTATTACATTCCGTTAGAAATTGCGTTAATGACCAAGGCGATATATATTTTTTTAAAAGGTATCAAGGATAACGACGCTTTAATCTCAGACGCAGAAGAATATGTAATGAAGATTTTGTTAAATTCCACTTAATATATACAGAAATTCCAACTTTGCTAAAATATGCAATATGCTGTATCCTGTCATGTCGTAGTTGATTCAGATGTTTAATTGACTTCAAAAATGAAGGAAGTTCTCAAATTGACTGCATTTTTTTGTGTTATCTTTTTTTTATTTGTTATATATGTTTTTGCTTGGTAAATTAATTTTAATGATTCTTTGATGTAACAGGATGAAATATTAAAATTTTGTTAAAATCTATTGAGTAGTTTTTGAGCTATTCAAAATAACTATACTTTTTAATACATTTTATTTGAAATCGTTTTACTTCTTTGGTATATCGACATTGACATCGAATTTCAGTTTTTATTTCGTTGATTTACAATAACAAAATCTTATTGTGTATAGTTAGAAAAAAATAGACAAAAAGAAAACGATTTAAGCCATAAAAATAACAAATAGTTTTTATAAAGGAACTAAAAGGAACTTGCTTAACAATATTTTATTGTAATCCTGGTCGCCTCAGCATCAGTTTCATGCTATGAAAATATTATACAGTTATCGGTTCCATAAGTAGTTTAAAATAACCTTACTAGATTTTCTTACATAGATAAACATATAAAGGTACAAGAGAAACAATTGACGCTAATAAAACGTATTGAAAAAAATGATTAAGCTCAGTTATTTAGTCATGGCGTTTCGAGAATGCAAGATATTACTTTCCCTTCACTTATTACTAAAGTATATTAATACGAGTATATAATTTCTCAATAATATTTTTTAAACTAAACATATTTCTTTATGTTCCAGAACCTTCAAGACATACTCAAATCGAAACACGTCCAAGGTTTAGAGATCTACAATGCCCATACATCTTTCAACAAATCTAAAGTCATGGACATGGTGGAAGATGCTAGATCAGCTATCAATGCTAATGGGGGAGGACCACTTTTCCTTGCCCTGCCAGCACATCCTGAGCTCCTCGCCAAGTACTATGACCTGAGAGTTTTACTGAAAAAAGTTGACCTGATGATGGTTCAGACACACGCCTTGGGTATGGTGAAGAAAATGACATACCATCCCAGTCGGTTGAGTGGTTTATGGGATATGATGAATACGGTAAGTTGATATCTTTTTATATATAGATACACTTTTTATGTTTATTTTAACTATTGAAAATGTTCTTTGAGACCGTGGCACGCGAGTGGTTGTGGGTTCGAATCTCCATCAGGTCAATGATTAAGAATATATAAATTCAACACACAATGAATGACAGTCTCGAAATCGACCGGAAAGTGGACAACGGAGAATTTTAACACTAGGTTTATAATCGCAGGAGTGTGAATGTGAATGCGTTATACTCCTCTTCATAACAAATATTTAAAGTACAGAAAGTCGATATTTTTGATAATTATGCATTAGAAATTCATTAAATTAATAAAATAGTAGATATTCGAAACACGAATGATCAATCAAAGAACGATCTGTTTTTGGTAATGCAAGGCATACTTTACGCGCCAACGGAACCACTAATTTATTTCAATCGTTCAATTAGGATCTGTACTAGACATACATTTTCCTCTCATAAAGTTCAATTTCGTGAAAAAATATTCTTAAATAATCCTTGAAAATTAATAAAGTATATATTTGCTATCATATCATCTTACGTTATTTCACAACACGTTTTTATGCGAATCTTAATTTAATACCACAAAAGTTTACACCATCGAATATAATTTCTATTTCACTCACGCGCGTCTAGGCGACTCATATAAACTAGTGCGAAGGCAAACTGGTGCTCTGAGAAAAATCCTGCAAGTTTATATAGTGCATTGCTACACAAAAATAGTTCTTGTTTTCTACGGAGTAAAGAGGAAATCGAGGGTCACAGACGTTAGAATAGTCTTTTTGTACAAGTAGGTCACTCAACAGGTGCTTCTTTTATTCAAAATTTTAACTCATATGAGTGGTAATCTAATCTAGATAATAATTATACGTTAGTCATCTCTTGACAAAAAAGAAGGTTGAGTGAACGAAATCACACACATAATGGACTAAACTGCCTTCGCCTAGATGCTAAATTCTATGCAAATCTTGCAAAAGCCAGACGCGGCCAGTTGCTAGTATGCACATTGTAGGCGTTATTCTGACATGTTATTATAACAAGGATATAAATATATATTAAATTAAATTAACTTAGTGTAAAATGAGTCACTTTAGTCGAGAATCCGGCTGCAAATATGTATCTTATTATTGCGTGTTTTATAGTTTATAGGCGAATTATAGCTGATACAGGATATTAGCAAGACATAAAAAATATGTTTTAATTAAAAATTAAAATGACATACAAGTTCTTTAAAATTTTGATAGCATTTATCAATAGTATTTTGTAAGTTCAAGTCATAGTAGTTAAAAAAATAAACATATGGTTCAAAGTAGCTTGCTTAGTTCCATCACTAACAGTTAGCAGTCGAAAATTGGTGAAAAGTGGAAACGGTCTAATATATTACTTTGTTTTAAGAGTAAGAAGTGGAAAATACGTAAATATCTTACCATACTATTAAGGCTCATTTACACGGTGCAAGTTTCTTGTATACGTAAGAGCAATAATTGAATGCAAATATTAATTATAAAATTGAATGCAAAAAAACTTGCCTAAATATAGCAAAAATGTGACATGTGGTTTAGACGATGCAAGTCGATTATTGCTTCAATATTATTGAATGCAACGGGCAAGAAACTTGCACCGTGTAAACGATGCATTTAATACCACAATGAATAAATGAATTACATATTCCAAATAGTTGAACTCTTATTATTTACTACGACTTCTAATTTACATATGACATTTTACTTAAGTATCTATATATAAATACGTGAAGCTAAAACTCTGTACGCCTTTTTACGAATATTACGCGGACGTAGGACGGAATTTCGCACACTTATAGTTCATATAGAGAAGGAGTGTGTTAATATATTTTTAAATAATACATAAAAAGTATATTGAATTAATAAAATAAATGTTACACACACTACCATGGTTTCACATCCATGTTTATATAAAATGACATATACGTACAGTGATAAAGACAACGCGTTGGTAACGCGTCAACGGTTAAAATAAAAATAAAAAAATATAAATTATTGTGACTACATGTTATTGTGACTAATACTATGCAAGAGACTGTAAATTCGTTAGCTATATTTATGTTTTATCTGTTAAATTGTACCAATGAATGACTCTCACTTTTTTTTTAATATTTAGAAATAACATTAAGATTTATATCTTCAACTATGTCGACTATTTTAAATTAAAATTCAGTAGCATTTTTAGGCTTCGTACTTAATAAATTGGGAAATATATATCTTTTTTAGCTTTACGCTGTATCCCGCATATAACAGAGTAGGCAGAGGGAAGCTGAGAACCTAGTGTCAAGACACTCCGTTCCCCACTTTCCGCCGATTTGAGGCATTGCGTGCTGAGTGGTGAAACTCAACGCCGGGCTTTGCCTTGTTACCAAACCTAGGCAATGAAAAAATCCATTTCCTGGAGTGGGAATCGAACCCACAACCTGTCGTGTTTACAGTAGCACGCTTGTGCCTCTGCGCCACGACAGGTGTAAATATATATTTACTTTTATCATTTATTTCATATTAATATAAATAAGATTATTTGAAGGCTGTTGAAATAATAACACATTTTATTGTTTTAGGACTCAGTAGTAGATCTAGTAATCGGTTTAGGAGTTCCTGCCTCTAAGATAGTCATCAGTTTACCGGCGACAGCGAGACAGTTCACACTGACCAATGAAACGCTTAGTACTCCCGGAAGCCCCACTGAAGAAGATGAACCCAAAGAAATCGACCAAGCTGAGCTTTGTAGGCAAATCCGCAAAGGAAAATGGACATTGGAAAGAGACCAAGATTTATCAGCGCCTTACGCTTTTAAGTGAGTGATTTGGTATTCATATCATAAAACTATTTTTCATAAGTATTCGTTTCGAAATTATTGTCATTATTTTGCTTATGTTTTAGAATTTCAACAAAAATCAATATAAAACTATATATAAAATATTGCTTTTAAAGGTAATAAAACGAATTTATATAGGTTACTTATAAGATTCTCATGCTTTGGTAAAATTTATTACTCTTTTTTCATCTTAATGTGTCCTAAATATTGCAAAGTTAATATAGAAGCTTAGTTGAAGTCTTTATTTACCACCTAATGTGGATAACCTGTGTTAAGGAAGCATATAAACTATAGCTTAAATAGTAACATTTCACACTATATGTTCATATGCCGATGAGGCGGACGGGTAATTAAAGTAGAATAATAATTTATTTATACTATTTTTTTCTTTTTCAGGGACAAAACCTGGATTTCCTTTGAAGACCCCTCGTCAGTGGACGTGAAGGGTAAATACGCGCGTGTGCGGGGTCTCGCCGGTCTCGCCTTACATAAGGCTGATAAGGACATTGAGACCCCCTGTGGACCGACACTGAGGACTTCCCTCTCGAAAGTACTTAACCAACAGAGTAGGGCCCCAAGAGCTGCTGTATTGAGGTTAGTATTTTTTTTTAGGATTTTAAATATTTTTTTTAATAATTTAAATTTACTGTTAGTAAACCAATATATATAAATAGGTATTAAATTTTTGTAGCTCAGTTTGTTGTTATTGAATGCTTGAACTGAATTTTTGTTAAAGCAACTCTATTCACCTAAGTGCCGCTGTACTATATCATATATTACAAATTTCTACAGTTTTTATATTCCAAAAAGTTTCAAAATTCTTTCATTTATGTACTCTTGCTGTGTACTTGATTTAAACTCTTAAATTTTAATATATGGATATTTTTTACACTAGAACTTACTTAATCGAAATGTTTTGACATTCTTTTATAAAAAAGGTTAGTATTTTTTTTCTTCTAACCTCCTCAAACAGCTAATAACATACACACAATACTGATACAACTACCATAGGTTTAATATAATACACTACACTAAAATAATTTACATAAATTTTCAGGTCTCTAGAAAACGAGATCCTATCAGCACCATTCCACGTACAAGCGTTAGATGCTCTCCAAGTGTCACCTTACCGCATTACACAAGTTGTCGACTCCGATGGAGTTATTCATTCTATTAGAGAGGTAATTTTTACATATTTAAAAACGTATAAAAAATTGAACGCAGCGAGACTCAAACCCGCATCTCTTGGAAACCGTCCTAGCGCTCTGACCGTTAAGCCATACGTTCTATATCCAGCTGCGTCGAAATTCTTGTATAATGCGTTTAAATTTTTATACGCTTTCTAAATATGTTTTTTCGTTTCCTAAGTGTATGATTTTCATATTAAAACTTCAAAAAGAAGTTATTTTTATTTTTCTGAAATGTATAGACGTAACTAGAATGCTTTTATAGTAGTCTATATTTTATTTAGCTTTACACTGAATCCTGCACAAAGCAGGCTAGGCAGAGGGAACTTGAGAACCTAGTGTTAAGAAACTCATTCAACTGAAAAGAACGGTCTTTTAAACTTTCCGACTTTCCGCCGAATTGAGGCATTGCGTGCTGAGTGACCAAACTCAACCGCGCTTTGCCAGAGCGAGGAAATGGAAATATTAAATATTTTTAATTTACTTACTTTACTATTGTATAATTTTTAAGTTTTAATAGTTTATTTTCGTAAGTGTAACTTCACGCTGTATCCCGCATATAGCAGGGTAGGCAGAGGGAACCTGAGAAACTAGTGTTAAGACACTCCGTTCTCGTAAGTGTAACAATGAATAAATAAGATATTTTATTTTTCAGGATACCAGAACTGAATTTTCTTGCACACGTCAAGGTTATTTCGTGCATCCTCGATCCTGTGCGAGATTCTACCGTTGTGTCAAATTTGACCAACTTTCCCCCGAATTCACCGTAAGTTATGGTTATTTTATTAAATTAAATCATCCAATATATTTAAAGTAAGGTGATTAATATGGCATACATATACCATACTTGGTACTATATATATTATTGTAAAATCAAATTAAAAAGAAGAAATACAAAATATCGAATATAATAAATAAAAATATTAACGTAATATATGCTTAATGCGTTCACAAAATACGCAATAACCTTAGCTTTTTGTCCCGGTTTGATAAAGACAGCAACCAATATAAAAAAAGGAGTTTCACGCTTTATCTCGTATAGCATTGTAGTCAGAGAGATAATAGGTAATGACACTACTCGTAGCTTTACCCGAATTTGAGACATTGTGTGTAAAGTAGCAGAACTTAACGCCGAGCTGTTTTACAGAGTTGAGATATGAAAATAATTGAAATATAAAAATTCCCCGAGTTAGAATCAGACGCTGTGACACAGCACTGCGATGGCGTCTATACAAGAGGAATGCAATATTTTATTCTTGTCCAATCTAAGTAGTGAATTAGTCCAGTCAAATATAAAAAGTAAATAAATGCTTATTATAACATTTCAAACAGTCATTTACTTTTTAAAGGTATTCGAATTCGACTGTCCAGCGGGTCTGGCATTCGATTCCCGATACGAAGTGTGTGTGTGGCCCGGAAGCCTGCCTCACTCACAAGCCTGTCCTGGCTCCTCTGAAATAGCACCAGTACCGCATTCCAGATTCCAATGTCCTGATCACGAAGGTAAGCTTTACTTATAAATTTAATAAAATAGTGTGAACCATTGAAATATATTAAAAAAAAATTAAATATTGATCCATAATGTCTCGATTAAAATAGCCCTTTTTTTGCAAATATATTCTGCATATAAACACACTTATTTACTGTTTTATTAGAGTATAGATAAGCGTAATATATTATAATACAAAATATACGGATGTTTTGAACTTTTCTCATAAGCACGTGTAAAGTTTTAAAAAGTCAAATAATTTTATTCAAAATGAGAAGTTACACGCTTCATTTTTTGACAAACCGGTGGAAAATCCACCGGTTCACTAAATTTAATGCCTCAGACCTGAGAAAAACCAGCGCAAGAAACGCAGCGGGATTTTTGTATTTTTATATTCGTCAATGCTTTACAATTATTTATTAGTGTTGTCACTAATAAATAATTGTGATTGATTGATACCTATTAAACAGACTGGAGCGAGCATTTTATTC
Organism: Philaethria dido; assembly: GCA_033558755.1. Taxonomy (NCBI): domain Eukaryota; kingdom Metazoa; phylum Arthropoda; class Insecta; order Lepidoptera; family Nymphalidae; genus Philaethria; species Philaethria dido. The sequence goes on along the minus strand of JAKGSA010000189.1, from coordinate 57,818 downwards.
CCAAGGCGTTATCACTTATAAAATCACTAATTAGGTAACACACAAACGTCTTTTCACAATTTTTTAAATTGTGAATGGAAAATTCTCAGACGTTTTCTGGGATCTTATTGTAAAAGCATACACATTGTCCCATAAAAGAATTGCCGACTCGATGCGATCGAGTTACAGGCGCTGCAAGTTTGAGCGTATTTCTTGTATTTATATGGTATGCATCGCCAACTTTGATAAAATTATGAATGTTTTTCTTTACATACATCACATTTTCAAAGATGTACTGAGAGGCAACTGTTAAAATATTAATTTCCTTACATTTTTGTCTTAAGGAATCTTTTGGTCTTATAGTCGTCGTAAGTCGATTAAAAATATACCCACATATTTGCATTTTTCATATTAAGCTAAATGAAATATAAATAATTCCAGGTTACTACGCCGACCCTGAGAACTGTCGTTGGTTCTTCGCTTGTCTTGACCATGGAAAATCACCTTTAGAAGCTTACGAGTTTCGTTGCCCGTTCGGTCTCGGGTTCGATGCCGCGAGGCTTAAGTGTGACTGGCCCTGGCTCGTTCCTAACTGTGGCAATATAGGAAGATATGAAGCTGAAGCCTTTGGGTTCTCCGGTGCTGCTTTGTCTGGTACGTTTTTAGATTTATTCAAAAATATTTCACAAAAGTATTTCACAAAAGTATTTTTTGGTATGTAATAATATTTTTATTGTATTATAATTAATAAACCTTATGAAAACATAATTATTGAATTAACAATAAAATAAATATTAAAATAATATATATATTACAGGAGCTACTGGATTCCAAGGAAAGACAGCAGATTCAGTGAACATCGCTGCTCATCAAAGCCTTGTGTCCGGTGCTTCTTTAGATAACCTAGTTGGAATACAAAACGGCTTCCTGTCCAATGACGACATCCTCGACTCAAATTTCATTGCTTCTCAAGAAGCCTCCAATTTAGGTTTTGCTGGACCACAAACTTATCAAATCGACGAAGGGTCTATCGACTACGCTTTGGGAGGTCAAGGAGAGTACAGTGGACTTTCTTACAAATATGTATCAGCTGATAATATTAACAAGGGCCTTGTTCAAGCAACGAATTACAATGACGAAGATAAATATACAAGTGGATCCATAATTTTAGACGATTACAGATTACCAACTAAAATTGTTGCGTCTGGGAAATATATCCCAGAAATTTTCTCTGGTAAATCGAAAAATTTCAATTCCGGAAAATATGACGGTAGATACATTGAAAAACACAACAACGGTCAATATAGGAAAGACAAATCTGGCGCCTATGTTCACAATCCAGCGGGAGACAGAGCAAAGCCTTACGAACATATTGACGTGCCACCAGTACCTTACGAACATATCGATGCTAAATATACACAAAATACTGAATACGATGTAGGAGGTTACAAAGGGTCGCATGACATTGGCTCGTATAATCAAGATTCGTCTAAAGGATACAATTATCCAAAACCAGCTATTCCATTTGAAGAAGGCGTGTCTGCTAATTTGTACAGCGTATCTGGACAGTTAGATGCTTACACAAGTGGAGCTACTGCAGGTAATGGAGCTACAGTAACTTACCACGGTTACAGCAATACTGAATCCAGTAACAGCGGCTACACTGGGGATTCTCATACTCTTACTGCTGGCGCAGTTAAAGTTGGTCTCGTAGGAAAAACATCATTGATTGACGTTGATTACTCAGGTCAAGCTAATTACCAATCTTATAATTCTGATGTTATTCATCAAAGTCAAACAGTTGCTCAACCCGCAGTTTCTATTACCCATGTGGGCTCTGACAGTCAAAATCTTGACGGTTATAGTTATGTCACTACTCCAACTTCATCTGGTATTCCAACTACTGCTAATCCTTTGCCTGTAACATACAAAACAACATATGTACCAGTAGCACCTAAGAGCAGTGTTAAGCAAGTATTTGGTTATACTCGACCTGCTGTTACTTACGTTCAACCCACATTAGTTCCCGTCAAAGTGACTCCTCAAATTCAAGTTGGTAATTATAATCAAGGTCTTAACTATCAGTACGAAAGCAAAGACTATGCCCTTTATAATACAGCATCAGCTAGTAATGCCGAATCAGGATATGATTATTCTAGGCCTGCGACAAAATTAGTAAGTACAATTTCTTACCCCACTCCAACTGCTCCAACTCCAACGGCTGCTGTAGTTTCGTATGAACCACAAGGATTTGGTCACAGTCATCAAACTATTCACAAAGTGGAATCAGTTGGGTTCGAGTATTCTACCCCTACTCCCATTAGTGAGCAGCCATTTAAAAAACTAGTAGCGTATACCACTGGTCCATCTGTTTCTACATACGTACAGCCAACTGCTCAGTCCTTCAGCCACCAAACAGTACATAAATATGAATCCGGAAATGCTTACACACCATCAGTGGAAGTAACTGGAAGTCAATCTATTTACGAAATTCCCCAAACTGTTGTGCAATATTCAACACCAAAACCAATTGCAATACAACCCGTGGTAGTTTCAACAAATGTACCACAACCAGTGAGTCATCAAACATTACATACATCCGTCGATCTTAGCAAAGTAAATGTCGTTTCGCAAGGTCAATCTCAAGACAGCTACGAATACAAACAACCATTAGTACAGTTTGAAGAATCGCCAAAAATAATTCAATATTCTACACCCGCACCTACGGTTTATAAATCTCCAAGTTACAGCTCACAATCTATAAGCAGATACAATACTAAGCAATATGTCCCTGTATCGCCAACGGTACAGTCATACGTGTCCTCAACGCCAGTAACTATTAATGAGAATCCCATTCTCAAATATACAATAAAGGCTGCTCCAGTGACGTATGTTAGCTCCACTTATGCCCCACAATCTTTTAATCAACAAACTGTTTATAGTGGCGATTCTAGATCAGATTTATCGGAAAACCAATATGTTGCAGGTATAAAGTATGTAGAACCAAAAACCACGTTTTATACGACAGCGCAGCCAGTATTGGCTGTTCAATCCACTATTTCTTCCTATCAACCCCAAGCATACAGTCAACAAAGTATCCATAAAGTTGAATCGGGTAAAGTGAACGCCTATGATGCCTCGGTTTCGGGATATGAATATTCACAACCAGCTGTGAGTTACGAATCTTCTAATATAGTATCATCGACTGCTGCGCCTATTATTACATCTACATATCGGCCAAAATCTTACAGCCAACAAACTGTTCACAAGGTGGAAAACCAAAGAATTTCATCAACAGCACTTCCAGCAGTTGAATTAACTTATCAACAACCGTCTGTTTCAGTATATGAAAACCCTATATTGAAATATACTGAAAGTGTTACACCAATCAGCTACGTTCAACCTACCGCGAGCGTATTTACTAAAAGTTATAAACCAGTTCAATCTAAGGTAAACTACGTTAGTAGACCAGCCGAATATGAAAGTTCGGCTCATCAGTCTTATGAGGCTGGTTACTCTTATAGTCAGCCAGAAATTCAAAGGGACATCGAAACAGTTAATGCTGCAAAATACTCCGATGCAAGTCTAGTTTCGCAACAATCTTTTACATTACACAATAGTGCAAACACTCAGAGTGAGTCTGGAAAAAATGTAGTTTTTGTGTCCACAACTCCATCATCTCTAATTTATGAAGACCACTACACCGAGTACGAATCTGCCAAAAAAGTAAAACCATACAAGGCTCCTGAGTACATACCGCCTAAAGTTGAGTATCAACAAGAGTTTGTATCTTCAACAGCTTCACCTTCTGTTCTCCAACAAAATTCTTTCGTTCAAATTAAAGATCAAAATGATTACAAGCCTGCTGATTACTCCCAACAATACGAAATTCCATCATCTTCTCAATACGGAAATAGTCAATCTAATTCTGACCAATCGCAATATGTTGAATCTGTACACTTCTCATCTTACCCAGCAGTATCAAGTAAAACTCAGTACACTCAAACCAACTATCAATCACCTGAAGTTCAAGTAGCCTACAAAGCTGAAGAGTATTTGCCACCAGTAGTGTCAACAGTTGTACCTGTAGTATCTTCTACATATCGATCTCGATATTCAACTACAGCATCGAGAGAATATTTACCTCCTTCGACGAAATCTAAATACACTGCACCAGAGTATTTACCTCCAGTCGTGAATACATATACGGAACAGTCCACTCTATCACCGGTTACGAAATCTTTGGAATATTTACCACCATCTGAGGGAGTCGGTTCAAGCGTAGTCAATTTTGATAGTTTTGGCTATAGCAATGAAGGTGAAGCTTTAAGTAAATTGAACACTTACCAAGATTTTAGCGTACCTGCAGTCACTCCTATTGTAGTATCATCAACTGTTGCGCCTGTTGCAAGAAAGTCTAATATTGTTGTTGAATCAGCCAAATCTAATTTGCTTGGTTTTGGCACAGTTGGGCCTGATGCAGGTTTAATATCAACTTACTCTACTCCTGCCACTATTATATCCAGTCCTGACAATTATTTTGTACCTTCAGTTTCATCTACTTACGCTCCTGAGGTAACGTCAGCACCTAGGAAGTCAAGACCAAAATATATAAGACCTGCGGTGAAATCATCTACTGAATTCTATGTGGATTCAACAACAGCCTATAAAGCACCTGAATACTTACCGCCATCAGAAGAGTACGTCCAAGAAAATGTAAAATCTTTCGAATACCAGAGCACAGCTGCTCCTAAAATTAAATATAATCCTTACCAAGAACAAGTAACGGTCAACATTCCAACTGTAGTGTCAACTATTTCACCACCTATAAGAAAACAAAATATTGTTGTAGAAACGGCTAAATCTCATTTACTTGGCTTTGGAAGTGTGGGACCTGATGCTGGATTAGTGTCTGAATATAGTACCCCAGTATCTATTGAGGTATCCAACGCAGGATCTGCATACTCTAGAATCCCGATTAAACAAGAAATAGTTGAAGTTGCACAAGTTGTTAGGAAATCAAAACCTAAAGTAGCTGTTGTAACAAAATTAAATGATTTCAATCCACTGTTAGTTAGAAAGTTAGGTGCTGTTTGTAGTTGCCAATCGCCAGTATTAGTTCTGAAAGGTAGAAGGCCAAATGTACAAGTACAGGAAGTTGAGGATTACAACAATGACTACGACCAGGGACGTGGAGATATAAACGAGAATGCTTATGTAAAGGCTGCTAGAATTTCTACACATCCTATTAACACAGTTACTGCGACACCCATAATAACATCTACATTTAATCCCATTATTGTCCTCGAAGATTCTTTCTATCAAGACTATCAAGAAGCAAGCAATGATAATATTGCTATCGTGCCTCAAAAACAATATTCAGGAAATTATGTGTCAAGCACACCTGTTATTTCAACAACTGAAAGAATTGTCCGAATTAAGCCACGAGTCAAGGCTGTTACTGTAGCACCAACGTATAAGACAGTTTTACTTGATGAAGAGCAGTCTGCCGCTCTGTCGGAATCAGAAGAACCAGTATCTGAGATAGATTCGAAATCGTTTAATCGCTACGGTCCTGGTGGCTGGAGAGGAAGGGATGAAACGTTGCAAGGTTCTATTGACTGCAAGAGAGCAGGTTTATTCAGACATCCTAAACAATGTAACAAGTTCTACGCTTGTAGATGGGACTGCACGAAACAAAGGTTCACCCTTCACATATTCAACTGCCCCGTTCAACTCAGTTTTGACCCTAATCTAGGTGCTTGTAATTGGCCCAGCCAAGGTCCAGCTTGTCAAGGCGACACTCTCCTTACGAATGCTCTCTAAAATGTATTATAACTAACAGCTTGCGAATCTCAACGTGCCATCAAAATTGTGACGAGCGTCACGAATTTCCTACGATTTTAAAAATTTCGAACGTAAATAATAAGTTGAGTTTTTCTCTTTTAATTTTACTAGGCTTATTTATTTGTTTGATTGTTTTAATTTTAATTCATAGTTATTTATTACTCATGCTCTATTAAAGCTTGTGATTGCAAAGCATTACTTTCGGCATTGATTGAACATAAGTTACCATCGTCTAGTTCATTTAGAATATGTTTTGTGAAGTTGTGGAGTCATTTTTATATGTCTATAAACGCTGTAATGTAAATATATCATTTATTCATGTATGTCTTGTTTCATTTCATTACAATTCAAATAATAAATCAATGTATTATATAATAATGTCAAATGAATAAAAAAATATTTAGATATTCAAAGAAACTGGTTTCTCAACGTCTGCTAACGAATCCTTGTATTTTATCAGAACTGGAACTACTTCTTCTTCTTTTTTATTGATAATAATTATACTTTTTTCAAGTCAATATTTCTTTTTGGTTAAAATTTTAATTTTTCTCTCACTCAATTTACTCAACATCTCAACAGTGACTACAATTTTTAAGGTATTACTCCACATCGTATGTGTACTAAAATATTGCAAAATATTTAAACAAGCCAAGTTATCTGATAATAGTAATTACTCATAGGGCTACACAAAGTACATGTTTCATAGGGTCTTGCTTCTAGATAACTTGTGTATGTACAATCATAACACATTTCTAAATCAACCTGATAATGTCTTCCTATGTAACTTTTTTCATTTTCTCACACATCTATTTTTTAAAGACCATCGAAGCATAGTCATCTGACTGTAAACACGTTTGGTGGTGGATTCAATCCCACGGTTGGGCAATGATTATTATAATACATTTCCCCGCTTATACAAGACAAAATGATAAAGTATTTTTGTACAATTACATTATGTTATCCTATGGGATAACATTATGTTAAACATTAATGAACAATATGCGAATTTCAGAAACATGAAAATAATAATTGTTGTTGTGGCATATATTTTACTACTATATTTTTTTTGTTATAAATATACAAATAATAAAAATAACAAAATATTAAAAAATGAAGAAGAATATTTTTACAACTACACTACTACATTACTACTACATTATAAATTTATATACTCTTATAGAGTTAATTGATATAACTAGTCTTCTATTTCATACTAAACTAAACAATATAAACAGTAGAAAGAGAGAAGTAAATAAACAGTATCTATTTTTAACCTATATCACGATACGTATTAGCTGCTACATATACTCGTATGCTTAACCATATTCATACGTAAGTTTTTTTTTTTTTTTAACTTCACGCTGTATCCCGCATATAGCAGGGTAGGCAAAGGGAACCAGAGAACCTAGTGTTAAGACACTCCTTACTCTTTCAACAATTCCGTTCCCCACTCTCCGCCGAATTGCATTGCGTGTTGAGTGGCGGAACGCAACGCTGCGCTTTGCCTTGTTACCAATCCCAAGAAATGAAAATACTAAATTTTACATTTCCTGGAGTGGGATCGAACCCACAACCTGTCGCATTTACAGTTGCACGCTTGTGCCTCTGCGCCACGACAGGAGTACGTAAGTAATAACCTTAATGTAACTAACATTAAAGTTAGCACATAGTAAGCGTACAGTTAGTTTAATTCCAATTCATCCTCTGGTGGTCGATGAGTAATCTCATTGGATGAGTAATTGCACTTGTTAATAAATACGATTTCCGGTGTAGTGTTTGTGCTAGGACCGTGTCAGATCCGAGGAATTCCGCTTATCTCTTATCTATGATGTTTGTTGATACAAGTACATATGCATAAAGTAGGCGAAGGTTTTTATCGACTCCCAAAAAGATATAATTTAATATATTCAAGATGATATTGTCAAAAAACTTAGCGCAGCGTTGAGTTCCGGTACTTAATACGTAATGTCTCCATTTCGGGCGAGAAGGAGACAACTCCATTAGGCGGAAAAAACCTGCGAATATTGCATAGTTACTTTCTGTTAACCACAGAGGATTACACGACACAACGTTTGTCTTATTAGAACAGAGAAATGAAAATAATTTAAATTCCCAGTGGGAATGGAACTCACAACCATTTGCGCTTATAGTCACGCTCTTCCACTGCGCCATGGTGGCTGTGTCGAATTGGTTTGGCACCATTTAAAATTTTCATATTATAGCGCACCTTTTGTTGTTAGTATCATTGTTCAAGTTCCGATCGCATGTAAGAATTTCAATATAACTTGATAAGAACATATAGCTTATCTATCAAAAGTGCTCGGATTACAAGAGGCGTGGGTTTGAATTTTACTACGTTCAAAATTTTTATTTCTTTTTAAGTAGGTACTATTAATATTTCATAAAAAGGCAACTTCTCGCTTCGTCCCACACAGCACGGTTCTAAGAGTGAATCTAGTGTCAAGACACTCCATCACTTTTTGCCTGAATTGGAAACACTGCGTATTGAGTGACAGATCTTAACGCCGTCTTTGTTTATCAAACGATTATTAAGGTAATATGTGTTTCCGTGATCTGAAAGTTAAATAGACCGTAACCGTATCTTCGCCTTGACTCGTGTTAAATACAATATCATCACAGAACAGTTGTTATTTTGCTTTTTGCTATATCAATAATAATTAACAATCTCTCATTTTGAACTTACAATGTGAAATTAATTGTAAATAAAATTAATAGCTTCACGCTGTATCCCGCATATAGCAGGGTAGGCAGAGGGAACCAAAGACCCTAGTGTTAAGATACTCCGTTCTCTCTTAACATTTCCGTTTCCCACTTTCTGCCGAATTGAGGCATTGCATGCTGAGTGGAACTTAACGCCGCGGATTGTAAATAGAATATAGCATAGCATAAAATTACTGTCAACATTTAAGATTAATATAACTGCACGCGATACTTAAGGATTTAAATTTCACTTACTGATTCTATTAATTTTTAATTATATATAAACAATCACTGCAGATACTGAGTACCTGAGTTTCTTTGTGTTTTAGCTTCACGCTATATCCCGCACATAGCAGGGTAGGCAGAGGGAACCAGAGAATCTAGTGTTAAGACACTCCGTTCCGTACTATTCTCTTTAAATAAGCATTTTTTTCGTAATGCATTTCATTTTATTTATCTTACATAAACCTAGTTATTACATGCTAAATTTAAATAATGCTAAAGCGTAAGCCTAAATTCCTTAGAATATAATAAGTCTATGGATTGTTAAGTTGTTTTTACATTTATGTTGCTATTATTTTTTATTGCAATTAATAATATTCAAACCGTTGAGCGGCGTTGAGTTCCGCCACTCTATAGGCAATATTTCGAGTTCAGGCAAAAAACAACGAACGGAGCTCATCTACGCACGGTACAGCGTGAAGCTGAGTAACAATTAATTCAATCAACTGTTCACCCATTAGTTTCCATATAGCAACCGTAAATTAATGCTATGTCCTTTAATTTAATCATCCTGACAAGGTCTTAATTTTGCATGTGTTCTAATTATATTGACATTGCACGATGAAACTAGTTTCGTGTGAGGCAAAGGTGTTTCGCGTGAAAATTGTGAGTTATACGTAATATGATATGAATATTATTCATAAATACGCGACGTAATGAAATTAAATAGAAAATTGTAATAAATTCTATTTAATATGCTTTTGCTTCTAAAATAAATGAATTTTTATTATTATAATCGGACACTGAAAGTTTTTTTTTTATTAGAACAGTCTGTTTAAGCTTCACATTTTTTCCCGCATAGCAGAGGAACCTGTTGTTAAGAGAGGGTAGGTAGAGAGAACATAACGTCAAGACATTCCGCTTTCCGCTCGAATTTGGGACATTGTGTGTTAGTTAGTTAATAGGGGAAATGAAAATTATTTTAATATGATCATTCCCCCTATTGGACATCGAACCCACAACCAATTGTGTTTATAGTTAGTTAGTTAGTACACTCTAGTCAGATGTAGTAAGAACTGCGCCATAATGGCGTGTAATTTTTAGCGATTAAAATGAATCAAATAGTAAAGTTTTAAATAAATATATTGCCTGTAGGTTTTCTTCAGTATAACATTCCTACATAGAAACTAAACAAATCATAACAACTGCTTAGTATCTAGCAATGTTTTGATTGTGCGAGGAAGTAATCAACGTTCAGTGTATTTGATCCCGGCTTCCTGTCCGCGACAATTACTCGTACTTATTGTGATGACTGCCTTAATGTTAACAGCTGTCTCATGTAGAGTGGGAAATGTCCTAGACTTTACAATAAATTTAGTGAATTTAAATATTTAATATTATTCAATATTTATACACAATGCATCGTGGCATAGTGAGACAGCGTCTGACTGTTAACACGATTGTTGTGGGTTCGATTCCCATTTAGGGGGATGGTTATTTAAATTATTAACATTACCCCGTTCTGGTAACAACCCGTTCAGGTGCGGAATTTCGTCACTGTGAGTGACGAAATTCCGCAATGTTGAAGAAATTCGGACGGAAAGTGGACAGCGGAGTGTCTTAACACTAACCAGCTAACTGCACGTAATCGTGGTACAATTAGCGCAATATTTACGATCCCTTTGTATTTTAATCGATTTGACTTGACCACTGTTACTGTATGACTAGAAGAAAAAAAAAAAAAGAAAAGTCCCGCTGAGTTTCTTGCGCCGGTTCTTCTCAGGTCTGAGGCA
>JAKGSA010000189.1:0-47154 GCA_033558755.1 Philaethria dido | reverse complement strand
GACTTTGACTTTTGACTTTGACTTTTGACTTTGACTTTTGACTTTGACTAAAGCCAATATAAAAAGCTATAATATGAAAATATATATATATTTTTTATACATTCTAAAATAATAACAAATAACGTTTAATAATTTTATCTGTAAAATGTATTAAAAATTATAAATTATTTATTATTTAAAATAATAAAGTTATTATGGCATACTACAAATAATAATTTATTGGATAAGCGCAATTAAACCCTGAAAAGGAGGTAATTATTGTTAAAAGCTGTCTGCAATGTCGAATCATTTCCTTACATTTTTTTTTAAATTGCACGTCTTTAATTTCCTTCAAATATCGATATTTAATAATATTATAATTACTACTAAAGGTGTTATATTGTTCATTTAATGATATTCGGATACATGTAACATTAATATAGAGGTAGAATTTGAAAATACCCAATTATATTGCGAATATGTGATTTATGGCTCAAGTTTTTAAAATTTCTAAAAACAATAACTTAATTGCTACTTACAAGCAATGCTTATAACAGTTTCTCTCGCTCAAGGTGAAAAAAAAAAAAAAATGAAACACAAAATTATGTAAAATAAACTATTTATACAATTTACATTAAAAAAAATGAAAAAGGCAAAAGAAGTCCCGCAGTTTCCTGCAACGGTTCTTCTCAGGTCTGAGGCATGAAATTTAATGATGCTGGTGGTAAATTCACTAAAAAAATCATGTAACTAATTATTTTAAATAAAATGATTTGACTTTAAGCATTTTACATCACGCATATGCTCTAATTGGAAAATAGTCATAGGATTAAAATTTTAATATCGCCTTTATGATATTAAATTCGCAGATACAAATACTATCGTTACATTAAAAAAATCAAATGGCTGATTGTAAAATCTTCTTTATATATAATTAGAAATAATAATAAATAACGCCTGTCGTGGCGCAGAGGCACAAGCGTGCGACTGTACACGCGATAGGTTGTAGGTTCGATTCCCACTCCAGGAATTGTAAAATTTAGTATTTTCATTTCTTGGGTTTGGTAACAAGGCGAAGCGCGGCGTTGAGTTGCACCACTCAACACGCAATGCCTCAATTCGGCGGAAAGTGGGGAACGGAATTGTTGAAAGAGAATGGAGTGTCTTAACACTAGGTTCTCTGGTTCCCTCTGCCTATCCTGCTATATGCGGGATACAGCGTGAAGTTAAAAAAAAATGAAATAATAAAAATAAAAAAATCATGTTATTACTCTATGGCACATTATACGGCTGGCAGTTGAATGGGTGTGTTGACTTCTGACCTGCTCATCAGTCACTGTATTAATTAATAGATATGTTCTTTGCGGCCGTTTCGCCGATAGAACTTAGCGTTAATTATTTCAAATGTTAATTTAAAAGATTGTCATGAATAGGTTTCGTAGAAATATGAAAATTGGAATTTAAATGTTAAGGGACATAATACAACGCGCAGCGTTCAGTTTTTTACGAAATGAGGAAGGATATCTTCAATTAGTAATTTCTATTTGAACAAAATCTTATATATGTAATTAAAACGTAAAAGATTAATTATATTTAATTAGATATTAACAAAGGCCGAATTAAAAAACTGGACTTTCTTAGAGATCATATAGCTTAGTTACGTATAAATAAATAGATCATTTTTAAAGAGTACAGACCATAATTATATGCGTAATGCATTTATAAGAAATTAAAACAATAAAAAATCAAAATAAAAAAAATAATAAATTTTTATTTTAATAATTTAATAGGAATTTAGTATTTAGAAATAATTATGCCATATAAATTAATAATTTGATCATAAATTAGATGACACGAATACAGCTTGACCCGACATTACTCAGATGTCATGATCTCAGGAAGATGGATCGGTGAAATTACTGACATACCTTATGTGGCTGATGGACTTTAGCGCCATATGTCGTAGGATATGCTATGATATTATTGTTTCAATATAAGTTTAAATATCAAGGAGTTTGAAACTATAGACAAAAAGCAAATATTTATGACTACATGTACCTGTAGGTTATTTTACGTACGTAATTATTGTTTTTCTGTTAATTTTAAGTTATATGAAACTTTTTTCGGTTTATTTTATCGATCTATTAGAAGTTGTTTAATTTGTTTATACTAAATCTTTTGAATTTAAGCTGGAGAAAAAATTTAGAGGAACGCAAGTAGAGCACATGTATATTGCATTTAGGTGCAAATAATCCAAATTCAATTCCCTGCAGTTTCAGTTGCTTAAGCAGCATTTATAAGTAGATAAAAAATAAAGATCATACAACAGCCGTTTACTTTTTCGAGCATCTAATATAAACGAGGAAAAGGTCTGAAAAAGTTGAATTTGATATCGAAAGATTATAAATAAATAAATTTAAAGTGGTTTTTATATTGTTTTTTAGATTAACTTTAAAACTAGAAAAGATGAATATATTATAATGATGTAAAAAACTAAATTTCAAATTCTGAACCTACCATATTTCAATTTCCAGCTGTACTACTGATAATATGAGACAAATTTTAGCAAATATATAGGATACGGAAGGCAAAAAGCTATGGTTACTCAAACATTAGTGTATGTTTCAGGTCGTTTCAAAGTAATTATCTATCATTTGTTTGTGCTACAGCGTCTGCTGAACTATTAAGGCGACAATGGATAGTTAAATTAATGAGGATTGATTTTATTTATATATTTTAGTTGCGAATAAGTCAAGTGTTATCGATATCGATATCGATTTATAGATAATTTATTCATAATAAAGTAAAACAACATTTATTGCTATGCACTTAAGGCTTATTTAAAACTAAACATGTTATCGATATTATCGTGTTACAACGACAAGTAGAAAATATCAATTTCATGAGATCATATTTGATAATAGCAATGTGTATTTAGAAATTATACTTATACATGTACCACACACACATCTCTCTGTGAGTCTAGCCAGAATACAATTCCTCTCTGCCGATGGGTAGCGTCCCGTAAGAGTCGGGCATCCCAGTAGTTTAGTTTGGTGGTAGGAGGTTCGTCCTCGGACTGGTTCACGACCACTGTCATGTCAAAGACGAACCGACAAATATCTAATTATGTGTTCCGGTTCGATGGCGTGTAAGCCAGATTTTTTTCCCATCCATCCTTTCCACAGAATGTGGTGGTTCCGATAGCGGACGACTACATTGTCCTTCCCTTCCATGTGTGTCCTCTAGGTCGGCAAGGCATTTACATCACCTCTGGTGTTGTAGATGTCCATGAGCGAAGGTAACCACATACCATCAGGTGGTTGGTCCTTCTGCTCGTTTGCAATCCATTATCCATAAAAAAAGTCATGTTTTTTTTATATTCATTCGTCCTTTTTACCGACTTCAAAAAGGAGGAAGTTCTCATTTCTACTGAACTCTTTTATATGTGTTACCGCATAACTTATTACTGGATGAACCATTTTTGATGATTTTTTTTATATGATAGCTAGTGCATCTGACTAGTTTTTTAGTTATTCTTAAAAATTGTACTTTTAACTTTTATTTCTTTAAGAATCGGTTTTTCTTAGCTAAAATCATAATTATTGAATTTCCGTTCAAAAAAGTGTGTTATGAGAAATGAGCAAATTATGGATATAGCTGAATAATATAAGCTTGGCTCTACTATCTTTTCGGAATATACTACGTATGCTTTTTACTACCTTTGTAACTTTGTATTTATACGTAGCGAAAAATACACAATACCTAATAAATGTCGCATTAATGTTATCAATAACTTATTTTCTATAATTACTATGCTTTTAATAAATAACATATTTTACATTGCACAATAATTTAAACTCGACAAAAAATATAATTTACGGCTTAAAGTGTAATGTACAGATTCAATCTAATTTTGTGAAAATATTCGAATATGTTTATCCTAAATATTTTTATTAGCTTCACGCTGTATCCTGCACATAGCAGGGTAGGATAGAGGGAACCAGTGAACCTAGTGTTTAGACACTCCGTTCCCTTCCGTCCCTCCACTTTCAGCCAAATTTAATATTAAATATAAATATTTAATTTGATTTGATTTACTATAAATAATTATAATTTAGTACTAATATTTGCAGGTATTAAATATCGTGATTCTAGTGCTCTACCGCACAGGATACAATGGCGAATTCCTGGGAGTGGGAGGTACGTGGAACCTGAACGAGGAAAAGAATCCAGATTCTGAAATAGTCGCATCTGGTGTCATTGTTGGTTACCTAATATATACATTGGTCCAAGTTGTCACTTTCCTGTTTGGTACTACTGAACACAAACGGTGAGTTGTCATTTTATGTTATATATGTTACATTTACTTAATGATTTACCTGCCCGTAATTCCGCTTTAAGCGAAGTGAGCAAATGAAACCCACAAAAGTAAGTTAAAATAAGTTCTAACTTCCTTGTTGGTTGATATCATAAAGGCAAACGGACTACAGGAAATGTATAAAAACAGATCTATATATAGTATTTTGTTTGGTGGTAGGAGGTTTGTCCTCCGACTGGCTCGCGACCACTATCATGTCAAAGACGAACCGCCAAATATCTTATGATGTGTTCCGGTTCGATGGCATGTAAGCCAGGTTTTGCCCTTTCCCACCCATCCTTTCCCCAAAATGTGGTGGTTCCGAGAGCGGACTACTACATTGTTCTCTCCTTCCATCTGTATTCTCTAGGTTGACAACGCATCTACAACATATCTGTTGTTGTAGATGTTCATGGGCGAAGGTAACCACTTTCCATCAGGTGGTCCTTCTGCTCGCTTGCCATCCGTTATCCATAAAAAAAAAAAAAAAAGTACATAAAAAATATATAAATCTTCTGCCAAATATATACGACCGTATTAGCAAATTTCTCTAATTTTCTCTAATAACCTTTCCACCTCTTTTTAATAAAAATTTGTTAACGGAGGCGTGTAAAACTCCTAAAAGTAGTAACACTTAAAATTTATGTAAGGAAAAAGTTTAAGAAACTAATATTTTATAATAATAAAGCATGAGAAATACACTAAATTAAAAAAATATATTATCCACATTTACATTCGTTAGACCGTTGAAATATACTTTAGTATAAAATGACATGTTGCTAAGACAACTCATATTTTACGCCTCAACGGAGTCCCGTTATAATCCCCTTAATATATATCCCTACCCGAATTAAGAAATTTATTTTTAATAGAGTAACTTATTATTGGCTTTCTTATTTCAGAGCAATGTCAGAAATCGTTATGAACTTCATCGGAGTATTTCTGTGGATTGCGGTGGGCGCAGTGGCCTTGCATTACTGGGGTGGATACCAGGGAGAGCACCAGTTCCAATTCGTCTTTGCTGAGAAACAGGTATGTGCTAAATAAAAAACAATTTTAAAAAACATATTAAGGCTTATTATTTCATTATATTATTCCCCACGAACGAATTGACTTATCACTAGATTCTCATATCTCTCTGCCTACCCTGCTATATATGGGATACAGCGTGAAGCTAAAAAAAATATTATAAGATTTTTTTTATCCCTAAATATATATTTGTATATCAAGAGAGGCAAGGGGAGACCTCGGTTGACCTTCGAGAACACAGTATCAATGATACTGGAGGAAGGTAACGTAAAAAGTAAAGCCCCCCGGAGGCCATGCATGAAGAGGTTAATGACTGTAGACGAGGCGAAAGAGGTATGCAGGGACCGTAGCGTTTGGCGCTCCGTTCTCTCTGACTACCTCGCTAGGGATAAAGCGTGAAGTTAGGTACTTTATTAGAAATTTAAACTGTAAATATAAAAAGTAAATATTTAATTGCCTATCCAATTATAAAGTTTTAGAGTATATTCAAAAAATTGAAAATAAAAAAATCTACTTTTTCGAAAGACAGCAAAATGAAGCCAAATTTCATATAGAGTAAAACAAAATATTTTCACGCGATTTATGGCTCTTTAAATTATATTTATAAAAAACTTTTTTTTCACAGGTTGGTTTAGCAGTTGGTGCGTTATGTGTCATCCAAGGCGCGGTATACTTGCTCGACACGGCACTATCCGTCATACACTTTACGAAGGAAATGTAAACATTAAGTATATCTTTAAGTAGTCAGATATTTCTTGTTTATACGTAAGTCTTAAGCAAAAGACAGTACGAAATCACTTTTTAATAGAAATAATTGTATTTAAGTAAAATAATTTTAGTCAAGACAATGCTATGAATATAGGGGAACGGCGGGTACCCCCGGACGAAGGGTAGCCCCGGACACCTCAATTTCCAAAAAAACTAAAGGCATTGCTTAGAAAAATAGTTATTGTAAAGATGCCTTGTGGGTGGAGGAGGTGGGGACGCTGAGTAAATTAGTCGTGAGAGAATCTTTTATTTTCGCCTAAAAAAATCTCTTGTCAGTTTGATTAATATAAATAAAGGAATTCCCAATTTAATATTAAATATGAAATAACACAGAAATACCCTGTATTTTTATTCTTATTTGCGATTCATTTAAGTGTCCGGGGCTACCTCCCCTTCCCCTAAATGAAAATATGTTATAGCTCTCCTAAGATTTTGTAACTCCCACCTTTGTTTTCTATTGTATTTAATTTTAATACTTTATGACGGAGAAAATTTATATTTTATATTATATGTACTTAATTTAAATAAAGTTAATGTAAAAAAATAAATGTTTTTTAATCTTTTTTTCATAAATCCTTTTAGCCGATGTCAAAAAAGGAGGAAATTCGACTATATTTTTTATGTATTATCGCATACTTTTTACCGGGTGAACCAATTTTGATGATACTTTTTTTATGTCATAGCTAATATTTGTAATATGATTCTATTATAATTTAGTTAAGATCTAAGGAGTAGTTTTTCATATATTCGTAATATGGCATACGGCAGAGGGAACCTAAGAATCTAGTGTTGAGACACTCCGTAACCATTTTCCAATAAATCGAGGCATTGCGTGTAGAGTGGCGGAACTCAACGCCGCGCTTTGCCTTCTTACTTGTTACAAACGTAATTGTACTTACAAGTGTCTTTATTTGAAGTCAGTTGCAAAATTTCTAAAAAACCGCTGTTTCTTGTCTACAGTGACAACATAGACTACGTATAGTGATTATAATGAAAATGAAGATTAAAGTAGAGGTCAATGCAAGTATCAAATTAGTAGGGTCAAGAGTTAAATGCGATATCCCAAGAGACATCTGACTCATTTGGGATCTAGCTGCTGACTTGTCTGATGGGTCATTCGATAAATTGCCTAATAAAATAAAATTTGGTTTTAAAAAAAATTGCAAAATATAAGAAAAAATACCCTGATAATTGAAAATTATAAAACAGTGTCACTGATCTTTTCACGATACGTTTTTAATTGAAAACGTTATTTCGGTCATTTGTAAACAATTTAACTTCAAGGATTCTTTAATTGTGAAACAATTGGATAATAGTTAATCTTGAAATAAACTGGAGCTGCAATATCTGTGTGCGGGCAGACTGGTGATAATATCACCTTGTTCGAAGGAATTTATGTGCGAAGTCGACGTGTACGCTTCCAAAATTGCGCCGCTAACGGAAACTGTAAGTATTAGAAATAATTAATAAAAAATCATATAAATAGGTATTTGCTAGTTGTGACAACGTCATTTGTAAGTTAGCAAAATATTTTATGCTTAGTACATTTAATGTCAAAAGTATGTCAAAGTAATCACTTAATTTGTTCGCAAGGAATTGTATTTACGCCTTAGGAAAATTAAGGCTAATTCCAGCCATATTCCAGTCATATAGAAAACAAATACGAAAATTTGGACACTGCACGTAAATATCTAATTTCATTCAGATAAAGAGGTGGCTTACTAAGAGCTATAAAAACAATTATATTATAAATAATCCATAAATGGGATTTCATTAACAAAGCAACTTCATTGCTTAGTCTAATGCGTTAAAATGCATCATAATAACTCTTTTTTATTCAAATATATAAGGAAAATAATAAAAATCAGAAATATATGAGGAAATGAGACTCATACTTATTGTACATGTTGCTGTACAACAATAATACTGTAAAGGGGATTCAGGCCAGTGTAAAATGTGTCATGGATTAATCGCTTCAGTACCCTACTTCTGTAGAGTATTGTATTTAATGAGAAAACATACTGTTACAATATGAAAGCAAAACAATATACTTGCATAACAAATAATGTATGGACTTTTGTAATACAATAAATATATTTAACATCTCATCGTTCATCGTCAACCTTTTAAGAGTTATTGAGTGGCAAAAAATACGGTTCAACTAAGTGGAGAAAATTTGTTATAAATGTATGCCTGTCGTGACGCAGAGGCACAAGTGTGCTACTGTAAACGCGACAGGTTATGGATTCGATTCCCACTCCAGGAAATGATTTTTTTTCATTTTCTGGGTTTGGTAAAAAGGGAAAGCGCGGCGTTGAGTTCCCCCACTTAACACGCAATGCCTCGATTCGGCGGAAAGTGGGGAACGGAGTGTCTTGACACTATGTTCTCGAGGAGACGTTGAGAAAACGTGGAGCTAAGGCGTAAATTAAAACTTGTGAACACATTAATATTTTTGACAACGATATAGCTGAATATTAAAATATTACCAAAATTGTCGTATGCGACGTGCATAATATTAATACAAGAAATAGGCTTAAACTTGTCGCGCCTTTAACTAGACTGCATCGTGTCCGTAATTCTTTTATGGGATAATGTGTACGCTTTTACAATAGGATCCCAGAAAACGTCCAAAAATGTTCTATATCACAATTTTAAAAAATTGTGAAACGACTTTTGTGTGTTAAAGGTTATTACTTAATTAATGATTTTATAAATGATAACACGCCTTGGTAATGAAATGCTCGCTCCAGTCTATTTCAAAGGTATCATTGTCACTAATAAATAATTATAAAGTATTGACTGAGGAAAAAAAAGTCCCACTGAGTTTCTTGCGCCGGTTCTTCTCAGGTCTGAGGCGTTAAATTTAGTGAACCGGTGGTAAATTATTTGACGATCAAAATTCGAATTTATTTGTTTTGGTAACTTACAAAACAAGTTACCACCAATAAGATACACTGCGTCGTTTAGAAAAGTAAAAACTTTAACCTAGATCTTTAAACAAACTGCAGCTCATAGACTAACATTCATGCCTCCTAAAAGTAGACAAATGCATCCACTTCATATGCTAATGCGTCCCTTGTCGTCCTACCGGCGCGTGCGCGTATTTGGATCGTTTGTTCCGTTAACCGGAACACTGGCATCGTTCAGCTATGATAATAACTGTAATGATTTTGCACAAGCTCTATGTTAAATAACAGTTAGAGTATTATGTATGTACCGAAGAATATATAACAATTATTCGGATTATTATAAAGATAATTAATTGTTTACATGAAAGCAGTTAAATATATTTTTATAGCAAAAACAATTATCGTGTAGTTGTAATGTGTCTGTACTATGTGGTAATAATTGGGGGTAAAATTCTATTATTATATTTCCATCGATGGTCAGTTCGATATCCTTTATATGCAATTATTTACTGTGGTAAGACAAAGCTCAAAGAAATTATATGCTTAGTGGTGAAACTCAACTAAATGCTAGGACCTTAAATTCGGGCGTAAAATAGAGAAAAGAGAGGTTCAACACAAAGTAATTTTATCCTTATCCGCATATTAAAAGGCATGAAACTGTAAAAATAAAACATACAGACATTTTCTAATATGAAGGTAATACCGTAGTTAACTCAGGCCAAAATTAAAATATACGCTAGTTTAAAAATATATACTTTAAATGTATTATTCACTATACTAATATGAGCAGGCTTCCAAATAAACTGTATCATAATACTCCTTACTTTTAAAAGACAAAAGGGGGACAGTGTCACCGAAACAGGTCAGACTACGACCTTACTACACCCCGACAACGTAGAACGTTGGCGCCAAAACTGGCGACGCTGTGACGCCCATTGATGGTTACAGACGATCAATTTATATATGCAGCGGTTTGTTTGGATTACAGCAATACATACGCAGATTACAATAAAATACTTAATCATTTGAGGCCTGTCGTGGCGTAGAGTCTCAAGCGTGCAACTGTAAACGAGACAATTTGTTGGTTCAATCGCTCCAGGAAATGAAAATATTAAATAATATTTAGTAATTTAATTTCCTCGCTCTGATACCTTGGTAGCTTGGTAGCGCGGCGTTGAGTTCCGCAACTCATACGTAATGCCTCAATTCGGCGGAAAGCGGAGAACGGAGATGTTAAAAGAGAACGGAGTGTCTTAATACTCAGTTCTCAGAGGTTCCCTCTGCCTACCTTGCTATGTGCGGGATGCAGCGTGAAGCTAAAAAAACTTAGTGAATTGAAAAAAAATATATATTCACTATACTAATTCTACTATTTTAATATTAGCTTTTTCAAATATATTTATTATTCTTTATTTATTTGACCTTCAAGCTGTATCCTGCACATAGCAGGGTAAGCAGATTGAGCTAAAGAACCTCGTGTTGAGACACTCCGTTTTCTTTTGACATTTCCATTCCCCGCTGTCAATGATATGTACCAATATTTCAAGTAAAAGAACAACCTTTTAAATATTTTCGATTCTTTACTTTTTATTTAACAATATGCCTTACAGAAAACAAAACGGAGTCGTGTATTAAAAATTATATAATAAATAATACTTTAATGCCAACAACGTCAAAACGCTAAACGAATGCAGGCTAAGAACAATGGCTCATACAGCCAGCAATAACATTATGCGTGTTTGTTCCTTTTGTACTTAAGTACGAAACGTGAACTAATATCATGAAATCACTGCACGTTTTAAGTTAATTTTCTGTGTGCATAATCCTATGGAGTGTTTAAATGTCAATTTGACGTTTCATTGTTATTATTATTTTAAATATTAAAAAAGTTAACTATCAAAGATTTTTTTAATTCGAATGATAAAAACTGTATTAAATTATATTTTTATAATATTTCATAATTTTTTTTTTCAAAAAATAAATAAACAGAATAAAAACCTCATTAACACAGATCACGCAACAAAATTCTCTCGACTACATACGTCAAATGCAGTAAAAAATACGTTCAGATAAAGAAAAATCACCTATGGGAAACTACCAACATACATAGGGTAACGTTTTAGAACGGATTGACATGGTATATGTCATTGTCATGGTATATTGGTTTCAAGAATGAGTAATCCTCGCTCTGAAAACAGGATTGCGGTAATTAATCATTATGACTCATTCATTTCAGTTTTCACACCAAACATATTGTCCTTAATGTTACAATTATTGAAATTATTAGAAACAATAACATATTCATTGAATACTATAGGAAATATTGAATTAAACACGTAACATATGAAAAAACGTCATTAACATAATGCGAAATAGATGTTTATTATTAAGGAATAAAAATACTTCTGAAATATAGACATTTGTTCGACAATATTTTTGTCTGTTGAAATTAAATATATCATACAATTATTTAAAAATTTAAGAAAAGCTCATTTTAAATATATTTACAACGAGCTTTACAAATTTGATTACAGTATTTTAACTCCAAAAATATCACTTGCAACACAAATTGTGGTTAAAATAGAATATTATCCTTTTTTTAATTTTTTTACGACTAAAAAAAGCCTCATAACCTCCCTTAGGCTATCAATTCAACAGTATTTTATGTATTTATGTTACCGCATAAATTTTTCGTGGATTTTGACATCTCTTTTTAATGTCATAGATAGTGCTTTTTATGTAGTTCCACTTACAATTGAATACTGATCACACACACACACTACAATTGAATATAGATCGGACAAGTAGTTTACGAGCTAGTCGTAATAATTGTATTTTTAGTGCATTTTCTTTGAAGTCGGTTTTTTTTTTCTTTTTTTTTTTTTTTGTAAAAATCTTAAATATTAATAAGTACACCGTAAATAAACCTTTGTAATAATTTACTGTAAATGAAAAGGAAGTATGGTAAAACTTCCGCTTATATTTCTATAACATTTTCCTGTTTCAAATTCACTTAGTTTGTTTTCATACTTAATAATTGGTCACAGTAACATTCGTGAGCCATTATATCGATATATACACAGAAGTAAGCGTCGTGCGTGCGCACGTATGTATGAAGTTATGCGCGACTTCCAGACCGGAAAACACTAGAAAGTGGCTTTTCAATTTTCGAATAACTACATATAAACGATTTGGCGATAAATCTCAGGTGTGATTGAGTAGAAAAACGTTGAAGAAAATATGTAATGGCTAAGTAAGTTGATAAATTGAGCGAATAAAATGTACTATAAAAATATATACAATATATGAACATGGTACTTTAAAACGCCTGTCGTGGCGCAGAGGCACAAGCCTGCGACTGTACACGCGACAGGTTGCGGGTTCGATTCCTACTCCAGGAAATGGAATTTTTCATTTCCTGGGTTTGATAACAAAGCAAAGCGCGGCTTTGAGTTCCGCCACTCAGCACGCAATGCCTCAATTCGGCGGAAAGTGGGGAACAGAGCGTCTTAACACTAGGTTCCCTCTGCCTGTATGTAAAGTACATAAGTTACCTTTATGTATTTTATTACTTCAAATTTATTATATTTTTTATTACTTTGTACACTAGATACAATCTAAAAGAGGTTTGAATACCTTTATGAAAGGGTAGAGAAAATGGTAAAAAACCAGGCTGTTTAATGAATAATATAATTTAATTTTACATATTTTTTATGAAACTTAATAACAAAAGCTGCATCAATATAATACATTTCCTACTCGTACATCTAATTCACTTAAACAAATAGGAAGCTTATCGAAGCCATCTAAGTCAACATCACCTATTTAGTTCACTTATTGTTCAGCATAGATTAAAAGTCATTCAACTAAGTAAAAAGTATTTTAAAAAAGGTTATAATATGAAAAAGTAACGGCAACGAATGTACTTTTTTTTGTATATTTTGTGTTCTCATGTAAGTGATATATATATCTCAATGAGAATAAATGTCTTTAAACCTAAACCTAAAAAAAAGAAATTTGGACATATTAGATCTTTTTGTTAAGGTAACAAAAAGATAGTCCTAGGTCTAGATTATAGACCTGATTCAATAGTAATTATACTAAAATTATACAAATATTTAAGAATATATTTATATTTACACGCAATAATTCTATGAAAGCATAAAAGGAAAACAAAAACGTATGAATTTTTTTTATTTTTTTTTTATATCAAATATAGAAAATGAATACAGATAAAAAAGAATAACAAAGAAAAAAAAGCATATTATATCATAAGTTATTTACCGCACAATTATTGAAAGACATTCGGATATGGTTCTTATGTTTTCGCATCACAGCTCTTCAATTATTGTCGGTTAGAAGTTTTTTGACACATAGCCTTTACGCACGAATCGTTTTAAATGGTAGTCACAATTTAAAATAGTAATCAATGTTTTTATTTAGATCGCATTAATTTGTTAATTTAGTAATATATTTAATTACAATAGAACAAAAATTAAACAGAAAAATATTTTTTTAAATATTTTAGCATTTAGCGATATTCCTTCGCCTATATTATCTCCAAAAATTAAAAAAATAAATTCAACACATTTTAAAGAAAACATTCTTAGCTATACATACTTATATGCATACAATATTTGTTTTGAAATCTATATATATAAGTAAAATTGGAGTGTCTGTTTGTAATATTAAAATAACTGCTTTTTACTACAAGCATATGAATATATCTACGGTATATATACAAAAATAACATTTTTTATTATTTTCGTCTGTCTGTCTGCTTGTTACGGGTAGTCTCTGAAACGGCTGTACCGATTTAGACGGGATTTTTACTGGCAGATAGCTGATATAATAAGGAGTAGCTTAAGCTACTTTTATTTAAAAAACCTTCCAATATCATAAATTTAACACACCATACCTTTTTTGTTAATTTCCGAAGCCTTCCGAAGATTTTTGAAGCCGCGGGCATAACTAGTCAGTAATATGATCTTAAATTAGTGTCTTTAATAGAAATATTCAATTAAATGTTACAAGCGTAATGTTATTCATGAGATGGCCGTTTATAGATAGATAACTGTCACTATAAATCTTGAAGGGACCCAAGAGTGGTAGGGAAAATAGAATTTCAAATCTGGTTCTGAGATGCCATAGATTATGATACTTGAATTATATTGAAAGTAAAATTAATGACTATAACGCCTGTCGTGGCGCAGAGGCACAACGTGCGACTGTAAAGCGACAGGTTGTGGGTTCGATTCCCACTCCAGGAAATGAAGTATTTTAATTTTCTGGGTTTGGTAACAAGGCAAAGCGCGGCGTTGAGTTCCGTCACTCAACACGCAATGCCTCAATCTGGCGGACAGTGGGGAACGGATTTATTGAAAGAGAACGGGGTGTCTTAACACCAGGTTCACGGGTTCCCTCTGCCTACCTTACTATATGCGGGATACTACGTGAAGTTATAAAAACCTCCCCCGCCCGCACGACTCGCGCAAGCCGAGGTCCTAGTCCCGCAGGGGACGCCCTTGCGCCTGTCGGCATCCTCTCAAGCAGCCAGTTAGTGCTTGCATTTCGCAGGGACTGAGCACCCTCTTCCCTCACCCCCCCCGGTGTCGCTGTAAAGACCGCTAGGGTCAACAGCATGTGTGTCATTTCGAAAAAAAAAAAAAAAAGTTATAAAAAAGAAAAAAATAATAATGAGGCCATTTTGAAATATGGTTTTACTTTGTATTTCTGAAGAAGATCTAGTGTGGTAGAAAACTTATGAGTAGCATAATCTTTCCGTTCTCCACATTTTTACAAGTATAAGAATATTTATACGCAGAGCGCGAGTATGTAAAGTACGCGAGTACGCCATACAAAGTGTATGTACTTTTATATTACTATATCGTTGTTTTGTGTTAACTATGTATTTATTTGTCTTTAATTTAGTACTTGATAATTTTTTTCTATTAATATACTTCTTTAAAAGAATATATGATCGAAAAATATTTGGGATACAATACAAAATTTTTACAGCATAAACGATGATCATGATCTGGACAGCATTATCAGGATAACGAAAAAATAATTTTAACAGTGTTCGTTTTAGTTCAGTTTCAGACTGTTACTTAAAATATTTTTTTAAATAACAGACTCGAAAGCTCAAATCACAATACTTAATAATTTCTAATATATTCTATCTATATATATCATCTATAATACGTGAAGCAAAAACTTTGTACCCCTTTTTACGAGAATTACGCAGATGGAGGAACATGAGACGTGGCACAGTTATAGTTTATATACCGAAGGAGTACAGAATGATAATATCTTTTTAAAATAATGCATAAGAAATATATTAAATTAATAAAATAAATGTTGCACGCTACCATGGTTTGACATCCATGTTTATACAAAGTGGCATATACGTTGCTAGGCAACGCGCTGTTAACGCGTCAACGGGGACACTAGTATCATTTAAAAGATGAACATACAAAGGTATAAAATATATGTTAGATGGCATTGTTCATCGTACTTTTCTAAGCTCTACTAAGTACGGCGGCAAATTGTCAAGGGAACTTCCGTGTTTTATATTTGTGTTATAATAGCCCATCTTACGTGACAATTATATTGAACCTTGAGAAGGAGCCATGAGTATAAGTCTATGAGAATTAATCTTTTGTAATATATTGCAGTAAGTATTATTTATCATTTTTTTTTAACTTCACGCTGTATCCCGCATATAGCTGGGTAGGCAGAGGGAATCTGAAAACCTAGTGTTAAGACACTCTGTTCTCTTTCAACAAATCCGTTCCCCACTTTCCGCTAGATTGAGGCATTGCGTTTTGAGTGGCGGAACTCAATGCCACGCTTTGCCTTGTTACCAAACCCAGAAAATGAAAATACTTCATTTACTGGAGTGAGAATCGAACCCATAACCTGTCGCTTTACAGTCGCACACTTGTGCCTCTGCGCCACGATAGGCGTTAAGTTTTAACTATATACAAATTTGAATTTTAACACATATTGAAACGCTTTCAAAGGCGTTACCTGTATATTAGATACAATCAATCAAATCGATGTTAGGAAAATCTTGCAACACTGTTTTGACCTTTTGCTCCCCGATTAGAAAATTGGCACACGTGTCTATATCCGATGACAATAAAATGTTTTTATAGCAAGTACCTGATGTCCTTATCAGGACAACCAATACAGCGAGAAAAAAGCGTGTGTTTAGTTTATAAAATTATTAATATTATTCGGTTTGTATAAAATTATTAAGTATGAATTTAATAGTATATTTTGATGAGGTAAGGAAGCTAAATGCTATCAATAAAAAAAAAGATGAACACTATTTTCCACTTACCAAGGATATATTTAAAAAAAAACCCACATTTCTTTCTTTATTATGCCAATACAAATTATAATATACTTTATTTATCTATAAAGAATTTTTAATATTTATTTGTTATACATAATCGAAAACCGAATGAAAGCTACGCAAGTACTACATACCGGTTCTACGCTCCAGCGGGTGATTTTTGTTTAGTATTTTCTCTATTGAATAAGGGCGGGAACTTGGTAAGGCACAAATACAGCGATGGTGAAGTAAAATCATGATGTACTGAGCTAACAGAACAACAGTCGGACCGCGGCTAGCGTGTAAATAAGTCGTTTTTCCCGTTGCGCCTCAAAGTCGGTACGAAATCAAAATCTGCAGTGACTTTTGAATTTAGATTTGTGTTTGTGACATTTCTATTTAGTCTGTGGACCTATTGAAACTTTTCGGTAAGATTTTTTTTTTAATTAAGAAATACGTATAAAAATTCAATTCAATTTTATTTGATTCTTTTGTTTTTATTATGCTATTAGATTAGATTTTATATTTTATTATTATTAAATTGTAACAATATTTATATATTAATATTAATTATTAAATATACCAATAAGTAACACTTTTCTTAAAGAAAAGCTCCTTAAAGATTAGAGTATCTAAAAATTTTAAATTTTACTGGATATATTATTTATTTAATTCCTGCAAAGAATATAATTTAAATCAAATCCATACATTTCTTTACATTAAATATTTTGTATTACATATACATAGGAGTATATGTGTGTTGATTTTATATACCTTTTATAGAAAATACTAAAAAAAAAAAAACAAACATAAATATATAAAAAGCAATAGAAAATTACTTCTAAAGTAAATTTTAGATTTTAATAAAAAAAATATCTTTTACTAAAATAATTGTTGTTTTATTATACTGATTGGAAAGTAGTAGTACAAATATTTATAATTGCGTGTTTGAAAGTGGCTGCGTGCGTTCCGAGCTAGTGGTTGGCATTTGTTTTACGCCTAATGCCTATGTATGGACCATCAATCGAGTGACATGCGTGCATTCGCCACGATACTTGGAAAATCGAATAAATATTATATATATATAATTACTATAATAATATTTTTAAATTGGTTCATATTTTTATTACAGCTATTATAAAAAATCATAAAAGTTTATGTAATTAAAAAGTATATATTATTTACAAATATTTATTTAATAAACGCGGCGTTGAGTTCCGCAACTCAGCACGTAATGCTTTAATTCGGCGGAAAGTGGGGAACGGAGTGTCTAAACAGTAGGTTCTCAGGTTCCCTCTGCCTACTGATTTTTTTAATTTTAAAATTATCGTAAAGTAAGACAAGATGTAAGCCAAGATGAGGTGTCAAAAGATACATAAAATTATCATATGGTGTATCTAACTGATATCTTTTACGTCAGGAAGGCTATTTGATTCTTGCGGTTTCAATTTCCGCAAACAAAAACTTAGATGAATAACAAAATATCATTATAAAAAATACAGCCCTGAATGATTATATTTTTTCCAATGCCCACTTAGAGACCTCATTTGTTACTTCAATATTGCTATGTAGGTATATGTATATGCAAGTTAATATCAATTAAATGCTAATTGCCGTCCTAGAGTTCGGCTGTAAAAGTTATAACGTTTGTTAAAATGTAATAATATTTTTTTTATATTCAAGAAAAAAAAGGAAACAAAGAAAATGTGGCGATAACCTATTGTTTGTTAATAAGTGAATATGTTCCTAGGTTTCGGATTACGGTGGTGGCGCGAGAGTAGTGTGGGCCATGTCGGCAGGCGACAGGGAGGCTGAGGCGCAAGCCAAGAAGGGTGAAGATGGATCGTCCACTGAAGACAGTAGGGCCGCCGCCGCACTCAAACAGAATTGGTGCATTGGGTTGAGGGTTATTGAGTTGGTAAGCAATGTTTTTATAATGAAAATCTAACTTAGGACAGTTATTTTAAATGTGTGCATCACGAAATTATTGCTTATATTGAAAAAAAATTACTATATGGGTCTAAATGCTATACCTTGCAATACTAAATAAAAAATCAATCTAAATTTCAAGTTGATTAAGATTCTAAATTAAAGTATAGTAATTTTAGCTGAAGGAGAAGTTATTGGAATTCGTAAGAACTCTAAACTCGAAAGTAAAGATAGCACGAAGACTTTGGGGCTCCGTGTCAAATATTTAGTTTTTTAAAAAGGTTTAACCTATAAAAAATAATGAGAAATGATTACTATTGATATAAAGATATGTCAAAACGATTTCTACTTTACATTTCACTTGTCCAAATTGCAACTTAATGCGATTTTTCTATAAAAGTACAAGAAATATATATAAGTAGTTATACTATAAAATTTAATAATTACCGTACCGAAGTGTAAAATTGACATACCTATGTTTACAAAATTTAAGCTACCGGATGAACAAAATTATAATATTTACAACATTTAGGATGTATTAAGTCTTGAGTCTGTAAAAGAACTAATAGTTATTAATATAGTTATTACAATATTTTCTGCTTAACTATACAGATCAAGACACTTCAGTAACGGACGATTAAGCAACTTATGCACGTACAATAAATATATATGAACGCTGTTGGAATAAAATATTTCTTAGCATATATGCGTTTGTTAATGGTTCAAGACAAATGGGAACACAACAAATAACTAATACATTTATTTGTAACAAAATCTTTCATTTTTACTGTATTGCAATTTTGATATAAAAAATATATTTTAGAATAGCCAACATTTTTTTTTATTTTGTTTAATGGCCTGATTTTGCGATGACAGGCGCAGAATAATCTACCAGTGTCACGTATAGTAGACAAAACACGAATGAGATAGGGCAGTAAATTTTGAAGAATATTATGATCTGATGAAATGTACAATTACAGACGATAGACTGGCCTGGTTCAAACACTAAAACAATTAACCAACGTTACGAACAATCTATGGACTGTCTAACTGTGACATTACATTACCCGATAAATCCAGTTAAAATAGTGCCAACTATAAGAAAATATTTGCTTAATAAAAATAATAAGGCGATTAAACCTCAACCAAACTCACCAATTGGCACAATTCATATTGATTTTAATTCTCATTCAAAAGGAAAGTTCATATTTACGTCGCATATGTTGCTATAATACATGATTATAATAGAAAAAATTCAATAAAAAGTGAAATAACATTTCATTAGGCTTCATGACAGTTACGAGAGACGCCATTAAAAAAATCTTGTTAATGTTTTAGAAAATATCAACTACTACAAAGTAATCACTATCGAGACAAAATAATCGTCATGAGAAAATTGTATATCATTATAAAATTTGCTCTACATACACCTTGAACTTAGTATAACCATAGAATGGTGGTTAAAACGATTTCTTACATTAGCCAAGTATATTAGCAGGTAATTGTTAGCCTTGGTATTGTGAGAACTGACAGATGAGCACTGTGTGTACAATGTCCTTGAATGTGTGCCTTGGAAAGAATCAACACATTGTCATATGACTCATGTTTGTTTGTTTCAATATTATGAAAATTTCTTCTTAAGATGTAAGGTGAGCACTAAGTTTATACATGCGCTTAGGTTTGCAAAATGGTTTTCCCATTCCCACCCATGCTTTCCCCAAAATGTGGTGGTTCCGAGAACGGAATACTACAATGTCCTCCTCTTCCATCTGTATCCTCTAGGTTGGCAACGCATCTACAACATCTCTGGTGTTGTAGATGTTCATGGGCGAAGGTATCCACTTACCATCAGGTGGTCCTTCTGCTCGTTTGCCATCCGTTATCCATAAAAAAAAAATGGTTTATTGTTGTACTGTTTGACGTATTTCAAGACATTCTGGTTAATAAACTTTAAGTACTTCAAAGTAAACAATGCGCTACATGTAAGTATCAGTTATGGAATATTTTTTCCATATGAAATAGTCATGAAATCTTGTACAAATATTAGAAACCTTTGAATGACGGACACAACTACCCGATACCAATTAGGCTAAAACGTTAATGAATGAATAAATAATGAAGTATTTTCATATATAAAAATAAAATAAATATATACCTATTTTTTTTTATATATACCTTTTTTTTAACTTCACGCTGTAACCCGCATATAACAGGGTAGGCAGAGGGAACCAGAGAACCTAGTGTTAAGACACTCCATTCTCTTTCGACAATTCCGTTCCCCACTTTCCGCCGAATTGAGGCATTGCGTGTTGAGTGACGGAACTCAACGCCGCGCTTTGCCTTGTTACCAAACACAACAAATGAAAATCCACAACCTGTCGCGTTTACAGTCGCTTGTGCCTCTGCGCCTAAAAAAACTATATTTACAGTCAAACATAGACGAGACCGCCAAGAAACTATCACTCAATAGTCATACACTACGTCTCGAATGACGATCATACTCACAATCGCCTTGCAATCAAAGTCATAATAGCCTTTGATTCGAAGATAATACACCACATTTCATCAAAGGAAAAGTGAAATGGAGAAAGTCAAACCAAACGGCATCTTAAATAATCTTGCAGTGTTTAGGAATGGAGGAAAACGAACTCATCATGATGACAGATGACGCTTTCGCTGCTAGTACCTATTACGTTTTTTGTGAGAGCACTTTTGATATCTAATCTATTATGAAATTTGTTAACATTACTTTTAATTGACTACAGTAACAAATAAAAGAAAAATAAATGATGAACTTCAGTTTCTAATTCGTTGAACATTATGTTTAGATTTAATAATGAAGGCTTTGTTATTTTTATATTTCTTTGAATAATCTATTTCAGGGGAACTGATGAAGCGATAATTTAGTTATTTTTATTTAGTTTTTTACAAATTTTAATGGTAACAAAAATATAATCGAATATTTTTAGCTTTATTTATATATAAGGAGACTTAATTTTTTTAATTTAGAAGAAAAAAATTGCAAAAAATGCATTGTTTCAATATAAAATATTTCCTTTCCCTACAGATCCTAGCCGTGATCGCTATCGGACTTATAGTGGGCGCTCTAACTGCTCCACAAGTCGTGCAATCAAACGATCGCCATATCGCCCTTATTTACTCAGCATATTCAAGTAAGTTATGTTTATTATGTTAATTTTATATATTAAGAAAATAATTTAATAAGTAAAACTATTTTCTTTATGAATAATCTTCTATATAAAAATACGTGAAGCAAAAATTTTTGAATCCCTTTTTACGAAAATTACACAAAAGGAGGCGACAGAAATTTGGCACACTTATAGTTTATATAGAAAAGGAGTGCAGAATGCTTATATTTTTTTTAAATAATGCATAAAAAGTATATTAAATTAATAAAATAAAATAAATGTTACATACACTACCATGATTTGACATCCATGTTTATATAAAGTGACATATACGCCACTACATTTACGGAGACACTAGTTTATATAATTATAACAACCTTAATTACGTTTATTTTTTTTCTTTTTCCTAACTTCACGCTGTTTCCCGCCTATAGCGGGGTAGGCTCTTTCAACATTTCCGTTCCCCACTTTCCGTCAAATTGAGGCATTGCGTGTTGAGTGGCGGAACTCAACGCCGCGCTTTGCCTTGTTACCAAACCCAAGAAATGAAAATACTAAATTTTACATTTCCTGGAGTGGGAATCGAACCCACAACCTGTCGCATGCTTGTGCCTCTGCGCCACGACAGGCGTTTATTAAAAAATTGAATATGTACACAAATATATAAATTTAAACTTAAAAATAAAACTGCATATAACCGTAAAGTCACTTTATGATAAAGTTCCCGTTTGCATAACCATGGCCTCGTTGTAACAGTTTTGTCCTAATCTTCCAATTATTCAAAATCGATTTCATTGTTCCGATATTCTAGCACACTTCATGCTTGGTCAAACATGACATGAAGGCTCTTGCCTCGCAAAAAAATTATCATAGTCTTTCCTATAGTATTATCTTGTGATATAGTATAAATAATAAAAGATACAATTTTTACTGTTATTATACATCTCGTGTATAATACGAAAATATTTATTGTATATAAGAAATATGTATATTTATACACAGGTAGATTTAGAATCAATTCCCGTAGGATTTAAACCGATATAATCCTAACCCCTTAATACTCGTATATCAATTATTATTGTAAGTTTGTTTGTTACGCTAATACACCAAAACTACTCAACCGATTATCACGAAACTTTTTATACATATTCTTGGAAGTATTAAAAGGGGTCATAAGATTATTTTTAAAAATATATATATTTATATATATATATAATATATATATATATCGCTTTAAGCGATAAGGCCGCCTTATTGTACGCTATTACTACGAGTACTTCTATGTTATTTGTTTATTTGTGTGCAATAAAGAATATTTGTATTGTATTGTATTGTATATTGGCAACATGACCGTGTGTCAAAAATATGAAAGTCTAGCTACTTCAAAGACTTCAAATTAACGCATACACGCACTGTACACTATAGTATGTAATATGGACTTCCATTGAAGGCTACCTCGCGAGCGAAGACACGAGTAACAGCTAGTAGATTAGAAAATTAACGTTTTTACTATTTAAGATGTCACAAAAGTAGATAAAATATACTACATATTATGTTAAAGATAATCATTTAAATGGTTAAAAAAAGTAATCTACGCAAATGATGCAACTAATTGGGATTTTAGTTAGTCACAGCCAAAGTTATCGGTTATTAGCTTGTAATTAACATCCTCTGTCGTTGAACTCATGCGTAGTACTTGGGTGCAAGTATTTTTTTTTAAATTATTAGTACCAAAAACAGTCAGTTTGACATTGGATCCTTCACACGATATATCAATAAAGGTAAAATTAAAAAAAAATAATGGCGTATCTATAGATTATTCTCTCTACCTTCTTGCCTAACAAAAACCGAAAGGCTAATGTTAGCATTAGTAGGTTTCTTAGGAAACCTTGTAAAAAATATTTTTTCAGCAAATCAATTACGCCAGGCTCCTCAAATTGTATTGCAAGTTGTAATTTCACAGATTCATTGATTAGGTTTAAATCGAATCGTTTACAATATTTAGGCAATGAACATTTGTTTATCTATTTTCGTATTATATTTTAGGTAGTTACTTCCATACAATTTATGCAATATAATTTAAAACTGATTTCACTTCTTCATTAGCTGGAAAATTGGTTTCAACGAACTTTATATTACGTGAAAGTGCTAAATCGATTGTCAGTGATTGTGAGTTATGCGTTCGCAATAAATTTGCTCTACTGTAGCGATAAGGTAGTATTGTATAATAATCATAACTTCATGAAGCAAACATTAGGTACTTTCGTAATAAGAATTATGTTATACTTATATACTTGTATTATGCTTACGTTTTTGTGATGTAATTAAAAAGAGATTAGTATAGAAAGGTCCGAAATGAGGAGTAAGGAAAGAAGCAATGACCTTCTATAACTATCACCAGTCATTATGTCTCTAAAGGTTTTACTTCCACTCTATCTTATATTTAACCTAATATTCTAGCATTTGTCCTGTACATAGATAGTTTATAATTAGAATGAAGACATAAGAAAATTTCAATATCGGAAAGTAATATTGCCACACTTGTCGCCGAGAATACGTTTCTCATTCTTATTTAAATTCAATAGTTGACACAAAATAAATCGTGAGAATAATTTACATATACTTGTAATTTATTCCATTTTAGATCTGTAGTTTCAGAATATTTTTTTCTATTTGACAGGTTTCATTATCATCACCGGTGTTCTGATAGTCGCAAGATTATTTGGTGAATCTGCAGGATGGAGGACCTCTATTGGATTCTCAATCATCGGTTTTATTATGTTCACTGCCGCAGCTGGTATAATTTTCTATGGTAAGTTACATACATATATGTTTAAACGTAAAAATGATTCATATAAAATAAGTGATATTGCATATATAGTGTGTACAAAAATATATATTTATATATTATAACAGAATATTTAACATAAGTTTATTCCTAGTGGCACCAAGTCGTTACTTCTGCCCGTTTTTCGAATGTTTTATAGGTAAGAACTGATGATTTTAGCTCAAAAATATCTGTAAACCTCACACTTTGTATATTTGATATTTCTCTTATACAAATAAATATATTCCTTTTACAATGAATCTCTAATGTATATTGCCGAATTAGCATAGAAAATCTATCTAAAGTTGTTAGTTTTTTTCAACATGTTTGTTGAATGGCGAAAGTTAACATTTCTTTGCCTCAATTTTCTCACCATTTCTTGATTTTTCATTTAAATAATTTATATTTAATTTCTTCGCCCAATATGCAAAGTAACTAAAATACGGGAAGAAATGATGTTAGGTATTACTTACCAAATGCGAAAATGCAAGAGAGGCACTGTTAAAGAACAATAATGTTTATAAATATATGTACATATCTACAATTGCGTTTTTTTTTATAAATCTGTAAGTACATAAGGACGTAATGTAACTTCCTCCATATGCGTTCTTGGTTCCAAACTTACTATTCTTATAATGGGCCTATTCTTCAATGTGTAAATGTATGTAAGTTATTATAATTATACAGGCAACTTAATGGCTATTTAATACTGAACATTCTTAAGGCTTCGTCTACTCAAATAAAACTACTTCTAATGTCAGTAGAAAAAATTAAAAACATACTAGGATAATAATTTAGATCAAAAAAGCTCTATAAAAAGGTTATATAACTGCGTGATTCCATTTTATTATTACTATGTATGTTTCTATTGTGACTCATACTGCGATGGTGTTTACGTAATTAGATAGGATATAAGATTATATATAATTACTACTGGTTATTTATTCATTTTATGTAGATATGAAATAAATACATAAATATGTATATATACAGTGGAGAGGCGTCCATACAACTCGATCCCCACCGGCTTGCCTACTTTAAAGTACAAGTATGAGACCTAAAAAAAAAGCTCGCCAGGAAAATGTGGAGCTCGAAAAATCAAAGTCAAACAAGGTGTGAGAGCTTAAAAAAAGGTCCTAAATAAACAACAAAATCAAAGAAGGCGTTAGCTCTCACACAAAAAAAAAAGGTCGTCATCTTATAGACCTAAAAAAAAGGTCATCGCCAAAATTGTATAGTGAAATACGAAATACCTTGACATCCTGTACCGATTTCCCTAAATATATCGCCTTCCCTAAAAATTACCGGCTTACCTAAATATATATACTGGCTTCCCTAAATATACATTGGCTTCCCTTAATTTACAGACTTGCCTAACTCAAATTTTCACCCCTCGCCACTGATGTCCAATATATTTGAAAACGGGTAAAAAAACTATAACTACAATTAAACAATTTTCATCTGTCTTATGTATTAAGTGATAATATAGCCTCGTAAATAAACAACAAAGTAAAAAAACTCGTAAAAAACTTTTAACAAAGATTGAAGATGTGTCAGAGTGTCTTAACACTAGGTTCTCTGGTTCCTTCTGCCTACCCTGCTATATGCGAGATACAGCGTGAAGTTAAAAAAAAACTTACTATACAAATGGACGAAAAGTAGAGTACATAGTGTCCAACTTCCTTCTACCTTAAGCATATATTACGGTAAATTCTAGACTAATACAATGTCATTCGATGTACTAAGGTCTATGTAACAATTGTAAAGGATGGAATTGTGTTATAAACAAACGTAAGGCTCTAGGGATATAGCTATTGACTCTATGCCATATTAGTTTTGTTCTATATATGTATTTAAAACAATAAACTATTTTTTAAAGCAGACAAGAGTTTGCTTCGTATGTTTTTGCAGCTCCAAAATTTGTTATTTGAATTTTGTATTGATATATTTAGGAACTAACGGTGTACATACTCGTATATAGTTAAAATTTTTTTTTTTTTTTAAACACGTTTTTATTTTAAGACCACGGGTGAAATTATACTGCTGCATGTTTTTATAATTAATTAAATTTATTTTTATGATAGATTGAGTAGTTTTTATATATTTTTGCATTTTTTATATATATCATGTAGATGTACATACATTATCTAAGAACTTTTCTATTAAATAAATTTATTTCATCATTTAAAACTTTCACAAATAGAATTAGATGTAAGGCTAATGACGAATGGACTGGGTGAAAGTTTTATGTTACCTATATCAACTTTTTTTTCAGACTGGCACAGATCATACTACACAAATATTCGACCAAATAAGGAAGTGTACAACCTTCTTATTTCATCCGGCGTTTTTGCTGTCGTCGACGCCGCTGTGTTCCTTGTTCACGCTTTCCTCACTTTTAGGAAGGAAGCTGATTACTAAATATAGAATATAAATAAATATGTATGTATATAATTTAATTATTTTAATTAAACTAATCGATAATTTTATTATTTTATGAATACAGATTAATAATTGTAAACGAATATACATATATCATTTTTATTTACTCCAAAGTATTAAATATTAAGTTTTAGTTAATAATTTAATAAATGTATATAAATTAATAATGTTGTCCTAGAGAGTAGCTTTTTATATTAATATAATAGTGTAAGATGATTTGCTTTGTTGTCTTTCAATATAGCAGCTTTTCGCTTCGAAACCTTATGGCTTAAAATTTTCGGCCGAGACGGTGCAAGTTAAATATAACATGTAATATAGTAATAAGTTCATATATAATTACAATAAATGTTTTTTTTATTATTAAGTTAATTATATTTCATATATAAATAAGAAAAAATGGAAGAAATGGTAAGTAAGTTTTATTTAGATTTACTTTTTTTTTTATTTTGGGCAATGTTCATACAATCATTACAGATACTAAAGACATTCCTGAGATAATTACTTTTTTTATAACTATTCCTTTTTTTTCTTAAACGAAAATACCACCGGTTATTGTTTAGAATAACATTCGTTGTAGTAAAAGATGTATAATTACTAACTTTTTACGTAATCTAAATTACTAATTTAAACTTTGGGCCTATACAATAAACAATATTTAACTTCTTCTGGTGAAATAAAAATTAATTTTATTCATATTATTTCTTTTAATATTTTAACTTAAGTTAATTGACTAAGAGTAATTTTTTATACTTATTTTAGTTATTAAGAGTATTTAAGAAGACCAAAGCAGTAATCAGTATCCGTCCAGTGGTAGTTAGGTTTTTTTTTTTTTTTTATTTATTTATATCTGTCCTACATCTTCATATAATATGCCTAATAATTTAAATCACATTTTGTTTTTTTTTTTGTTTATTTTAGTGTTAAATTATATTTTTAAGTAAAATTATTTACTGAATAGTACGAAATAATAAATGTTTCGCGTTATTTAATAAATTAATAACATTTAACTTCGAATATAAATAGTAGGTACATAATTATACTTCTTCATGAATATACATAAGTTATGAAAGGAATGCTTTTTTAATAAATTTCTGCATAAATTGTAATCCGGCGCTAATGTTACCTTAAATATGCTTTTAATAAAAGGTACTCGTGTAATTATTAACATAATGTAAGATCAGGTGGATCACATAGATTAATGTTGTGACTCGGTTGTTTGTAGATAACATATATATGTAACTTTATAAATAAATATAATTGCACAAATTGGTGTTATCCTTTTTCCTATTTCGTTACTTTTTTGAGAAAAACAAGCAATACTGTCATTACGAAGTTGAGACATGTTGAACTCTACATGATGACTGCATTTTCAAATGTCAAGAGAATGCCAGATTTATAAAACAGCTTCACGCTTTATCTAGTATAGTGTGGTAGTCAGAGAGTTCAAGGAAGAAGAAGAGAGAGAGTCCGAGACATTGCCCGAAAAGTGGTGGAGCTCAACGCCACGCTTTATCTTTTTATGTATGACCTCAAATATAGTAGTAAAACACGTTGCTACTCGACATACGTTTATTCGCACTTTATTACATTGCGCTGACTCGCATCACGTTATCGCACTTCACTTATATGCAATATAACCCCTACATCTTACCAGAATGGGGAAATGTAATAATAAATTAACTATAATCATACCCCCGAGTGGGAATGAAACCCACAACCAACTGTGCTTACAGTCAGACGCTGTCACACTGGGTCAAAAGGGCCAAAAAATTACTTACAAATGGCTTAATTAAATTTTACTATATAATGGATTCTTCTGTGTATTTAGACTGTAAACGCCATTATATTCTGCCACCCAGCTGCCTCTAAATTTGTGGAAAGTGGATATATTTCTGCTTATCTACTTCGGTTATAATACGGAAGACATTTGTAGCTAAATACGCTTGCCATGATAAATTTACTATTAATTCAGAAATAAATATTGTAGCTATTCAGAATTTCACTGAGTTATAATTTAAGTACATTAATTTAAGTACATAATATTATGACTTCTCCAATAATATAAAAATTGTCGTAAAAATAAAAAGAAACGATAGCCTTATCATTTTAATAATTAAATCATTCTATGATAAGCAAAAACAGCTATTTACTTTATTAGTTTTTTTTTTTTTTTCGAATGGATACACATGCTGTTGACCCTAGCGGTCTTTACAGCGACACCGGGGGGGTGAGGGAAGAGGGTGCTCAGTCCCTGCGAAATGCAAGCAGTAACTGGCTGCTTGAGAGGATGCCGACAGGCGCAAGGGCGCCCCCGGGACTAGGACCTCGGCTTGCGCGAGTCGTGCGGGCGGGGAAGGGAATCCCTATTCTAAGCAAACCGATCGCGACATGAAGACGCGACCGGTGGTAATTAGACTAAGCTAAGGGAGCCTAATAAGCCCTAACTGATGGAAAACTTTATTAGTAAAAACTTCAATCTTTTATATACGACGATATGCGAATGTTATTTAATAGTGTTGCTATGTTCGCTTCTTTGCAACTAAGTTATTGAAGAGACGATAAATGCCACAAATATATAAATCAGCAATTACTTCCCATATTACTGAGATAATGAATATATAATTATATTTATGTTTAGATAACTAAAAACTCTTATAAAAACATTTAGAAAAATATTAATATATAATTTTTGCCTATCTAAAACAAAGTCTGTATTATATTTAGAAATTACAGATTAATTGCTCCAGTGCCACGTCAAAATATGAAAACTGTATTAGGGAGAGTCAAGAGATTAAAGTTTTTTAGGATTATTGTTGAATGCGTAATATGAGCTCTGAAGTTATGATTAAAGATTTTTAATATGATGCAATGCTCCTGGTTTTATCAGAACTTATATAAACATTTTGTTACATTTTAAATAAATTGCGAAAATTAAGTACTAACCAAGGTAAAGTATATTTTTAATGTAAATTAAAAAAATAAATAAAAAAATCATATAGTTAAAACTGTTCGTATAAATAATTATCAAAACATCTTTTTCCTGTTTTATTTTTTTTCAAAATAAAATATTTGATGTTCGTAAAAATATGTTGCTCAGTGTATCCGAATACCGTGACATAACCTCAAAAACCGTAACAACAAAAACAAAAACTGCTAAATAAAAGTATATTTAAATTTATGCCTCTATATTAACATACCTGCTCTGCCTTTGCCAAGTAAATCCACAGTTTCCTCCACGTAGAGAATTTCTTTTGGTCACTGAAATTATATTGCATTTCCTTTGACGCATATCGTGTACTTAACGGCGACCGATAGTTACAATATTCACTATTTTGAATCTCTAGTGGTGCGTCAATAGAAAACATTGTTATTTTATTTAAAAAAATATATATTATTTAATTTATTATGTTCGCCGTGTGCATTTGACAAGTGACTGACCACCGAAAGCTAGACAAACAATTTGAAGGACGGTTCAATTTCTAGAGGCGGGAGAATTCAATTGAGATAAGAAAGGTTATCGCGTAATAACTGATGTAATTTGTTATTACTCTCAAATGTTACAAAAATAGCGTATTACGCCTTGTGGTTCAATATTACTCAATGATACTTAGTAACGAAAACATTGGCAATGCAATGTGCTAGCTACTTTTATCATTATCTATACAGTCAACTTAAAATTTATTTATACTTGAAATAGTTCATATATTGTCATTTATTAATTGCTCATTTTTTAAGTAAGTAAAATAATTAGTAAGCGAACATAATAATGTTAACCATTTTAGGTATGATAATTAATGGCTTAAATTAATGAAAAAAAACTCTATTTAAGCAAATCAAACTTATGATTTTCATAACAACATAAATAACATTGCTTAATGTATTTTTTTATTGATTGAGATCTTTATAATAATTTTTAATTAGAACAAATGGGAAATGTCTTAAGAGCATGAAATGGTAATGATCTAGATCTGCATTCATGCGAATATTTATGTTTAAAAGATTTTTATTTCCTCAATCTTACATTTCATTCTATTTTTTTTTTTATGGATGACGGATTGCAAGCGAGCAGAAGGACCACCTGATAGTAAGTGGTTTCCTTCGCCCATGAGTGGCCTATTACACAATGTATCTTAATTCCGTCACTCAGCACGCAATGCCTCGATTTCGATACTGGAACGATAATATTAAAAGTGAACGGAGTGTCTTCTGCTTCATTTGGTTCTCTGGTTTCCTCTGTCTACCCTGTTATGCGCGGGATGCAGCGTAAAGCTAAGAAAAGATTCTTAAATATGAGGTGAGGAGAAGCGAATAATTCGAAGATGACCCACACCCCTTGACTCTGCGACTTGCTTCTGGGCTTGCGGAAGACGGGCGATCTCATGGCCTCGACTAGTGGTGGAGCGCATACGGAGTCCTACATAACCCGGCCAAATCACCAACCAGGAAGGTATTAGTAATGGATTTCCTCACATATAAAAAAAGAGAAATATTGGACATCCCAATGCTACATGATACAAAATTTATTCCTAAGCTATAAGGTTAAATCAAACAACTTATTTAATTACACATTTATTTAAAACAATCTGTTTAATACTTGTAGAAAAATATTTTGTAATTTATTGTCCTGGAAATAATGTAGGCTTTATATAAAAAATACTATTTTACCGTTCACTTTAACCTATGTTAAAGGAATGATCCTTTAAGTGTAGAAACATGAAAACCACTGAAAAAGTTCTTAAATATCTGTTAGAATTAAATATATATTTTCCTCTATATACAAAACTACCACAACGATAATATAGTAACAAACCTGTAAAACCTCTTACTCTTACGTAATAACTGGTGTAGAAAAACTTTGTATGCATAATATATCATAACATGTAAAATATATTTACAGTTATCTATTTATAACAAACAAGAATATTA
Source organism: Philaethria dido (assembly GCA_033558755.1). Lineage (NCBI taxonomy): Eukaryota > Metazoa > Arthropoda > Insecta > Lepidoptera > Nymphalidae > Philaethria > Philaethria dido. The sequence goes on along the minus strand of JAKGSA010000189.1, from coordinate 15,491 downwards.
AAATAATATTTATAAATATTTGAAAAATGAAAAGTAACTTATTACTGAATACCGCACAGCAGAATAGTCTGAGAGAATGAAGAGTCAAGACATCGCATCATTAGAATTATAGTGACCCATTTTATAAAATCATATTTTGGAAAACGCCTGTCGTGGCGCAGAGGCATAAGTGTCCGACTTTAAAGCGACAGGTTGTGGATTCGATTCTCACTCCAAGAAATGAAGTATTTTCATTTACTGGGTTTGGTAAAAGGGCAAAGCGCGGCGTTGAGTTCCGCCACTCAACATGCAACGCCTCAATCTGGCGGAAAGTGGGGAACGGATTTGTTGAAAGAGTATGGAGTGTCTTAACACTAGGTTCTCAGGTTCCCTCTGCCTACCCTGCTATATGCGGGATACAGCGTGAAGTTAAAAAAGAAAGAAATCGTCTAATAGAGATTTGTACATTTAACTTCTTAGATCTTATTTTAATCAAAGTCGATAAAGATAAATCGTTTTGTGGCGAAAAATTAAAATCTATACTTTTTGAGTAGGTCTCTATAATTCTAAAGGTGCATCATTACATTCTTTTGTCATACCAGAGCAGAGAAACGAAAAGAATTTATATATAATCATTCCCCTTGCGAGAATCGAACCCGCAACCAATTACCTTTAGTCACTGCGCCATAAAGGCCTCTAAATTTAGCTAAAACATTTAAATTTCAAATACATTAACAAATTCATTTGAATAAAAATACTTATTAAATATCAAGTCAAAAAATTAACAATGCTGCGAACTAAACTTTTTGTATAAAACTAGTTTTTCAGACTTTATTCTTCAGTGATTTCATCATTTTTTCTAACTTCATGGCCTTCTGCAAGTCTCCTTTTATCTTCAATTTGCCCATCATAAAGGCGTTTGTGGCCTTCAATTTGCCTGCAATTTTTTTTTTATTTAACATTTTTTAGAATAAATAATTATTAATATGTTATTATTTAAAATACGGTTGTATAAATATTCAAAATCAAAATATTCTTTATTCAAGTAGGCTATTACAAGCAAGTGCTTGTTTTCTTTGCAAATTGACGATTGGAAAGTTCGAATCGTCAATTTACTAAGGTGTCAGTCGTGTCAGTCCTAACGGCTCGGAAGGCAGTTCTGCTGAGAAGAGCCGGCAAGAAACTCAACAGTTGCTCTTTTCAAATAAAATTATTACAATAAATATACAACTATGATGAGCCTCCCGGGTGAGCGTCAACAGCATTTAATTCCAAATTTATTTGATTATTATTTTGATGAGAAATATAAAAAAATAACGCACGAGCATTCAAAATTCGAGATTAAGTAGCATTCTGTCCTTTGCTAAAAAATAATTCTTAAAAATAATCTTTGGGTAATATAGATTATTTTTAAGAATGATTTTTTAGCGTAGCTTATATAATTATAGTAAAATAATTAAAGGTAATTTTCACGTTAAATTTTATACACAATGATATAAATTATCTACATTGACTATTTCAAATACAATTTATTAACAGATTTATTAATATATAGATACCTTTTTATTAAAAATTGTATGATTTGCTAATTTAACGCCTGTCGTGAACGCAGAGGCATAAGCGTGCCACTGTAAACGCGATTGGTTGAGGGTTCGATTCCCACTCCAGGAAATGTTAGTCTTTTCATTTCCTGGGTTTGGTAACAAGGCAAAGTGTGGCGTTGAGTTCCGCCACTCAGCACGCAATGCCTCAATTCGGCGGAAAGTAGGGAACAGAATTGTTGTAAGAGAACGGAGTGTCTTAACACTAGGTTCTCAGGTTCCCTCTGCCTACCCTGCTATATGCGGGATACAGCGTGGAGTTAAATGTAATGATTTGCTTTTTTTTTTATTTAGATATTTGTCTACCGTATAATTAAACCATTTTTAATGTCTTAATATTGAAAAAATACATTTATTCTTATTTACCCGCAAACATATCAGCAAAGTGAGTGCAGTCCATCGTAAGTGTTGCGTCTGGCGCGTGTTTGGGTTCTCCCTGCCCGCAAGATCCATCCCCGTTTTTCAAGTCCAAATGCCATATACCTTCTTCTTTACCTGTACCATAAAAATAATAGAGAATAAGAGAATACAATAATAGAGTAACAAAACCACCTTCAAATGAAATGCGCTACAAATTAACATTATTACGAATATCTCAAAAACTACTTGTCATATGGTAATTAAACTCAAACGGGACTACATCAGAAGCACAAGCTATCACATAATAAAAGAATCATCAAAATTGGTTCACTAAATAAAAAAATATGAGTGTAACAAATAAAAGTAATTAAAAATACAGCCGAATTGATAAGCTCCTCCTTTTTGAAGTAGCTAAAAAATATAATGTCATTTCTTTCTTTTAGCTTCACCCTGCATCCCGCATATAGCAGGGTAGACAGAGGAAATCTGAGAACCTAGTGTTAAGACACTCCGTTCCCCACTTTCCGCCGAATTGAGGCGTTGCGTGCTTAGTGGCGGAACTCAACGCCGCCCTTTGCCTAGTCAGCAAACCCAGGAAAATGAAAACAATATTTTTTTACATTTCCTGAAGTGGGAATCAAACCCGCAATCCGTCGCGTTTACAGTCGCACGCTTGTGCTTCTGCGCCACGATAGGCGTTGTAAAAATAGTGACATTTCTTTTTTTTTGGTTTCACGTTTTCATCTACGTAAGCATGAAAGAATTTGAGACATGTGTGTTGAATGGCGTAAATCAACGCCGTGTTTTGTCACACCAGAACGGGGATATGAAAATAATTAAAATATAAGTGTTCCTTTATACGCTATACTACTACGACCTAATAGGAAATATAAAGTTAACTCTTGAAATTTATTCAAATTCATAAAATATAAAATATAATTAATTAAATATATTTTTACAATAATAATTCTATTATAATAAAAAAGGATTACCTTTTACATTAAATTGGAACACAGCTTGAGTTTTCTTAACTAATTCAGGATTTATACTTTTGCCGATAACATCAAATAACGCTGGTATTTGTCCGCCAGATTCTTCCTGTAATTTCATTAAAACGACAGATAAAATAAACATATATATATATATAATCTGTACAATTATTTATTATCTACATTATATTTTACAATGGCAAGAATGAAAATATTAGATAACTTTATAATAACTCCTATCTTATCATTAATAGATAAATATTAATTCGATTGATTAGTATAATTGAAGTTTTGTATGAAAATTTGGTACAAAGAGAATAAAATTAGTGGTCATAGTTCATTTTTATTAAAAAAAAAAATAATACATTTTTAAGGTATTATTTTTTATTCGTAATAATATAATTTCTAAGGTATTTTCACACCTTTTTGGGAGCTTCTTTTTTTTCTCCGGGTACCTCCAAAAAGAAGTCGGGTAACAGATCGTTCACATGACCTGTGGACAAATACGAGGCCAATTTTGATAAGGATGTTCATATATATTTTTTATACTTAATTCGCGATACGTTAACTTTACCAAAAAGATACAAAAAATAATATATTGTTCTAACATTAATGTACATATATATAATAACAAAAACAACTCTATAACCACTAATTTTAATTATACTTCTATTATTCCGATTAAAACAACAAAGAATGGAAGCATCGAGAAAGCAAGTTATTAATAAATTATTTTAAAAGGCAATAACCTCAAGTTATCTATTTCCTAGGCGTAATTTCTAATTCCTATGGTTGTCAAAATTATAAAACAACAAGTGGATTTGATAAATCTGTTTTACTATGAAGAAATAGTTATCTTCAATAATAAAAACATGCTATATATAATTACCTCAGCTACATTTTTTTATATGCATTAATAATTTTAATATTTATAGTTACAAAATAAAAAAGAGCCACAATAAAAAATAACAAAGTCTACAATATCACTTACACTTTTTTACATATCTATTGAAAAATAAATTTAGATGCAAATGGCAATTAAATTACAATTTTGAAACTTTAGCAAACAACACTAATTAATTTTTTTTTTTAATCAAAACACGTGCCTATATTATAAACATAATTTAAAATGAATGGTGGAAAATGGGAAACGGTAATGTTAAAAGAGAATGGAGTGTCTTAACACTAGGTTCTCTAGTTCCCTCTGCCTACCCCGCTATATGCGGGATACAGCGTGAAGTTGCTGAAAAGCGAAGCGTAAAAAAAAAATTTTACTAAATACTTAATTTATAAAGACAACAACATTAATCACTCAATTACTTGCGAACATCCAATAATTCAACTATTTATTTCTTTACTCATTATTTTATAATATTTTTATATAAACTATTATACATTTTATTCCTACTTGTCCTAGCGCAGAGTTATCGCAAAATATATACCTAATACTAAGGTATAACTAAATTTTTCGTTGTTGTCAGTTCATACATATAAATGAACTGATAAATATATAAAGAACTGTTTGGTTTTTAATTGAGAACTATAAGTATCAGTGGCGAGGGGTAAAACATTTTTACTTAGGGAAGCCGGTATAAGATGTAACAATAACAATTTTCCTGGCAACCTTTTATCTTTTTTTTGTCTCTCATACCTTTCTTGAAAGCCCGGCGTTAAGTTCCGCCACTCAGCACGCAATGCCTCAATTCCGCGGAAAGTAGGGAACGGAGTGTCTTAACACTGGATTCCCTCTGCCTACCCTGCTATATGCGGGATACGGCGTGAAGCTATGTATGTACGTATATACTTTTCTTGAACTCGTTTTTTTTACAATTTAACTCCCACATTTTCCTGTCGACCTCTTTTTTGGTCTCAATTGCAATTTCACTCGCACGTTTTCCTGACGACATGTTTTTTAGCTTCCATACTTTTGTTGAGCTTCTTTTTTTATTAACGCACTCAATTATAGTACGAGTATACCTAATTTGGTAACCGCCACTAATACAAAAGGTAAGCCGATGGACTCCTCGGCACTGATAACTATAGTATGTTGTAATATAAATTGGTCCAGAAAAGCGTCTAAAATGGACAGCCTACTCTAGTATATTACTATAAGCATATAAATTCCACAAAGTTACATGATATTTTTCAACATAATCAACAAACCTTCTCAGTAAACCGCACCGCAGTGGTATGGTAGCGGCGTGACGAGATCGCGGACAGGCTGCGGTGGTGGCGGATCGATGCCGGGTCGTCCAAAAAACCATCGATCAACAGATTATCCGCATTCTCTGTATTTTTAACTTACGCTATAGTTCACGCTATTATGTTTTTTTGCGTGACTTTTTTATGCTTATGTGGCATAGACATAATAATTAAAAATTAATTGTTTATGTTTTCTATTCACTCTTAGTTATTTTATGCACTACCTATGTCCTATATGGAAGATGTCCTATAGGGCATATTATGTAAGTCCTATAGGACATCTTCTATCAATTGCTTATGTTTAAGGTTACCTGTAAGAGGTCACAAATGGTGTTTGGATCACCACTGCATACTACCTCAATACATAAAATATATTTTAATTTCGCTAACTTTTTCTATTTGTATTTTTTTATTGCCTATATTATCTTTTTTATTAATGCAATAAAGAGTTTATCTAATATATCTATCTATGAAATAAATCAAGAACGGCTTGTCATAAAACTGTTACTCACTAAGTATGTGCATATTAAATAAAAAAAAAAAAAATTAAATAACAAATTTGTCTATGAATATTCATAAACACACAAACAATTTGTTACTAATTACAAATTACATTATTTTTTAAAGTTTGTTTTTAAATTATGAATTATTTATACAACTAATTAAGTAGTTTGTACTCACTTGGATCACACGCGTACGGCGTTAAATCTTTGACGCCATTTTCTTTTAGTACGTCTTCATCGATTGCGAAGTTACCAGTGTATTGCTTTGGATCCCTGTAAAAGATTTTAGTTACGTTTACGAGTAGAATTAACCTCTTTTTATATTATTTCCATTTTTATATATAAATAATCTATTTAAATATTGTTGGATAACTTTAAAACGGCAATGTTAATTTAAGAAGTGCTATATATATATTTTTTTTTTAACAAAGGAAAAACTATAGCATAAAGGAAATATTTCAGATGAAAACTGAACCTGTTACGTATATTCATTGTATATTAATGTTAAGTATGTAATAAATATAAGACAAGTTGACAGCTAAAAAAAAGGTCACAAGCAAAATTTGAAAGTAATATTGTTAGAAAAAATCTTAATCCTATACCATCGAGTATATATACTAAATATACCAGCTTGCCCAAATATACCGGCTTACCTAAATATACCGGCTTATTATTAATTTTATGTTAAAAATCTTACTTGCAAAGCATGACGTAAGCGGCATCCGACACAATATCTGGTTTACGACTTGTCGACGTATCGCCTGTCAACATTTCTATAGCTGCTGTGGCAATTGCTAAAACAAAATAAATAAAAAAATAATTTAAGTTTTAACCATATAAAATTACGAATAACTCAAAAACTAGTCGTCAGACTAACTAAATTTAAACGGGACTATTGCAAGCACTAGCTATCGAGTGCAATAGTTATGCGGTAAGACACAAAAAATACAATTCCGCCGAATTGAGGCATGGCTTGCCGAGTGGCGGAACTCAACGCCAAACTTTGCCTTGTTACCAAACCCAAGAAATGAAAAATTCCATTTCCTGGAGTGGGAATCGAACCCACAACCTGTCGCGTTTACAGTCGCATGCTTGTGCCTCTGCGCCACGACAGGCATCAAGTCGTGAGTAAAAAACCTACCCAGTTATATATACGTGCGGGATACAACGTGAAGTTATGTAACATATTTGTATGTGAGTAAGAAAATAATAACTTCAAATAAAATGCACTAAAATTTAAAATGATTACGAGTAACTCTAAAACTACTCATCAGATCATAAAAAAATTAAAATCTAAAACATCGTACTAGCTTTTTTTTTTTTCTTTTTTTTATGGATAACGGATGGCAAACGAGCAGAAGGACCACCTGATGGTAAGTGGATACCTTCGCCCATGAACATCTACAACACCAGAGATGTTGTAGACGCGTTGCCAACCTAGAGGATACAGATGGAAGAGGAGGACAATGTAGTATTCCGTTCTCGGAACCACCACATTTTGGGGAAAGGACGGGTGGGAATGGGAAAACCGAAACGGAACACATCATAAGATATTTGGCGGTTCGTCTTTGACATGATAGTGGTCGCGAGCCAGACGGAGGACGAACCTCCTACCACCAAACAAGGACGAACCTCCTACCACCAAACATCATATCATATATAAAGAGAATCATCAAAATTGGTTCACCCAGTAAGCAGTTGCGCAACAACTATAAACACCTCGACAACCTCTTTTTTTGATGTCGGTTAAAAATAAAAGCTTACTTATAATTAAATAAATTAAGATGTTTTATGAACAGTAAAAAACGCAAGAATAAATGGTTATAAGCGAAATACTGCCTTTTTTTATTTTAATATAATGAATTCTATTATAATTAATTCTAGTTGAGATAAATTTATTCATCCTTGATTTTTGTATATACTTATATAAAGAGTGTCCCAAAATTAACGCAAGATTTGACTTTGCCGCCATTTGCTATTATATTCATTATTCATTCGCTATTAGAAGATTAAAATGGCATTTTCTATTTAATTCAAATCTTGAGTTAATTTTGGGATACCCTATATATTCTGCACATACGATATTCTTACAAATGGAATTCCAGCCAAATTATTACCCATTCCGCACTAAGACACCATCTGACAAGATATATCTATATATACGATAAAACCAAAAATGGCTAAAGGTGGTAACGTCGTAAAATTCAATTTTAAGCAAATTTAGTTCAAATTTAAAATGGATGTTAAATAAATAAAATTGTTAAATAATCTAATAGATGATTTTTTCTTGTTTTTTGTAATACTTCCAACTGGCAACGCAAAATATCTATTCTACATTTAAGTGGCACACAATTTTATTTTTAATTTAACTGTACAAAAAAAAAACCTTTGTAAAAAAGTAATTAACCTATAATTTATGTGAATATTTGCCACTGTGAATTATAAAAAAAATGCTACAGCAATGAGTTTCTTATTAATTTTTAATATTAAGAGTTAATTTCATTCATATTTTCTTAAATTAATAAATAGGCAGAACAATGGAACAGCATTTGTGCCTGAACATTATTGGTTGCAAGTATGATTCTGATTTGAGGGGGTGATTATACCTAAATTATTTTCATTTTTACTCTGTTCAAATATAACGCGGCGTTGAGTTCCGCTAGATAATATGCAATGTTTGGAGTTCTAGCAGTAAGAGGAAATTAGAGTGTCTTGTCTCAGTCTACCCTGCTATGAAAGAAAATATAAAAAATAAAAAATATATATATGTATACAAAAATATACCTGTTCTAGGCCATAATGCATTTACTCCAATATTAAAAGGTTTGAACTCTTCACTCATACCGAGGACACACATTGACATTCCATATTTGGCCATTGTATATGCAACATGAATAGAAAACCTAAAAATATATTTAATAGTAAATTAATCAAAATTCAATATAGTTATATACATCTAGTGAAGAATGTTTTGAAAATATATAAAAAAGTTACTTAGTGGAACTCAAATCGAACAATTAAAAACATTGAGTTGTAACCAGTAACAGTATTTTTAGCATTTTATTACTATAGAAATATGAGCTATTGATTTTGAAAGTGAGACAACTCCATTTTATAAAAAAATTAATTAAAGCTGAATCTTATTACAAATTAACATAATTTTATGTTCCTAATTTTAAAAAAAAAGCAATAACATAAAATGAAGTTGTCGCACTTTCACAATCAACGGCTCATATTGTCATTGAAAAGACTGAACATAACTTGTTTATTCAATATGAAAATTTCTTTACAAAGTAGAAAAAAATGACACTTCAGGTTTATATCACTAAAAATAAAACTGCTAAAATCCAAAAATCATCAATTTGCATAGTTATCTTGAATATTCACACTGATATTTATAAAAAAAATTACATAAAATAAAACTTTTAGTTAATATTTTAATTTTATTTTCTTTAAAAAAAAATTAGTATTTACCAATATGGATTCATGTTCAGAGGAGGTGACAGGTTGAGGATATGTGCATGATTGCTATTTTGTAATAGCGGCAAGCACAATTTTGATCTGAAATATAAATTATATATGTAATATTAACTTAAAAATAAAAAGCATATACACAACAACAATATGTACAAATAATTGTTTTTATTTAGTTTTATATATCATTATTTGAATTTAATTTTACTAAGAATATTTTATGATATCTTAAGCAAAAATTGAGGCAGGGGGTGTTTGAGTGTAAAACAATGGATGGACAAATGGAAATGTGAGTTTGATTCCCACACAGTTAAATGATTAAAAAATATTTTCATTTGTCCAATCTAATAAGACATAGGTAGTTTCTCGAAATAAATATAAAAAGTGATGTGATATAAAAAGTAAGGCTAAAAATATGTATGTCACTACTTACGCTAAGAAAGTTCCTCTAGTATTTATATTATGCATAAGGTCATATCTCTTCATGTCAGTTTGAGCCGTTCCAGTCAAAGAGATAGCAGAGGCATTATTCACTAGGATGTCAATGCCGTTGAACTAAAATATATACATAGATCATATATATACGTAAATCATTTGCTTTCAAAAGAACATTTATAACAAAGTATTATTTATTACTTATAATTGCAGATATAGTTTTAATAGTTAATGATTTTTACTGCTTTTGATAATATACCTCTATATTTTAAAAAATAATAAAATCTTTATTTGTGTTACCTTTTTAACAGCTTCATCAATTGCTTTTTGCACCTGTTTTTCATCTCTCACATCAACTATGCAAGGTAAAGCTTTGCCTCCAAGAGCTTCAACTATATTTAAAAAATTTCAGATTCTAATGAATATAATAAATGATATAAAAATAAATATAATTAATCTAAATTGAATAAAATTTTTGCTCTAATATTATTATTATTATGTACAATAGTAAAAACAAATGAAATGTGAAAATTGTTTACAACCAAAGGTCAGTGGACTGTTACTAAGGTACAAAGTCCACATCACAATGTCTACAAAATGTGATCATAAAATCTGATAATTATGTTTTATTAGTTTTTCATGTAATGTGTTAATAGATCAATATATACTGACAATTATTTAGTAGAACTTACTTTCTTCAGCGGCGGTATAAATAGTGCCTGGTAATTTAGGATGAGGTTCAGCTGTTTTGGCAGCCACAACAACATTAGCTCCATCCTTAGCCGCTTTCAGGGCAATAGCCTTTCCAATGCCTCGAGATGCACCAGTTATAAATAACGTACGACCCGCTAATTTCCTAAATAAGCCACAAAAATATGTGAAAGTAGACCATTACAGAACAATTTACACTGATATTTAATTTCTTACCCCGTATTCGCTACTAAGCTCATTTTGAACTGTTTGTAAGTAAGACAAAACTAAATTAACTAAAAATTATTTATAATTAAATATTCAGTTATGAAGGAACGATTATTTAATTCAAGTAACAAACTTGAACTAAAGTTGAAACTTCAAGTTTTGAACAATACGTCAGCCGTCAACAATAAAAAAACAAATGTCTAATCCTTATTTATCTGCTTTATTATCTGTGGTCTCATAAATTTTATAGTACGCCACATCATGCTTTCGTGTAAACGGAAATTTGTAAAAAAATATTTGTACATTTCTATAAAATTATTAGTTTATTAATAGTTAAAAATTTAATACAACATTTAGGAAATAATATTATGAATTCATTTATGTTTAGGCAATTTATATAGTATAGTACGTACATGTTCATATTTTTTTTTAAATATAAATTATTTTAAAAAATCGGCTTTTTTGTGTAAACCGTATAACTTCTTCTACAGCAAATATACGTAAATCGCATTTTGAAGGGGCCTTTAAGCCTAAATTTGGGTTGCAAATCCGACTGCTCCGAGCACTAATGAATAAATCCTTTTCTCTGTGATTACACATTGTAAATGAAACCATGTTTATTCCTACTATATTATTTGCAATTTCACTCGAAGTAGATAATAGTTCTATATCTATATCTTAAAAATCTATGACCACAGACTTTTTCATTTCATTTAGACAGTTTCATTTGAAATTATATATATAATTGGGTAACGCAGTTGCAATAGACCACGGTGCCATTGTAGCTCAATTTAGTGAATAATTGGACTTTATACGCGATGCTTCTGTACATCCGAAAATAACGATTACCTTTAAGAAAAAATGAGCTATCATTATACTAGTCTGGCGACACGAAGCATCCAACAAATAAGTAAAGTTATAAAATATTGCAGAAGACGTATAATTCTTTTATGAATATTGTACTGTATAGGAAGGCATAAAAATGATAAAAACATGAGATTTCAAATACATTTATATTTGTGCATAATTTCATACTCCACTTTCTCTAAAGTCTAATGTACAACACCGCGAATAAGGGTGAATACTTACACAGTATTAAAATAATCTACAAATAAAACACATTTCAATTATATATCATCATAAGACATTTAGTTAGGCTTTGCTATAACAATAATTGCAATCCGTAAGAATGGCTCGAATCGTTGATATTTTCACATTAACTATACAATATATTTGAATCTAACTACAAAATAAACTGTACGTAAACTGATTTAAATATAAATTATATAATCTGTGTTTAACATTAAAAAGAATATCCATTCTTTTAAAATTTAAAGTCAGAAGAAATTTTATTTACTAGAAAAATAAGTCACCATATATACATAAATGGCAATATTTAAAGTAGAGGTAAAATCACTTTTTCATATATAGAAAGCAAATAATTAAATGTTTATTCATCTATATTTATATACATTGATTTTGTGATTGCACTGTTAAAAATAAGTATGCTTATATGTAAAAAAATATTTCATTCAATATATGTAATAGAATATAAAAATTATTTGATTTCTCATTTAGTTTAAAGTGAAAATTAATACAGCAAGTATTTTTTTTTCTATAAAAAATTATATACCTATTTATGTTATGGCAATTTAGGTAACGAATTTCAATTATCTAATACTAAAAGTTGATCTCGGTGAAGTCTAGTCAATTTTAGCGTTAATAATAAGTCGCACTATATTATAATATAATATCTACTACACACAGTATTTAGAACTCTATATACAACTAAACTATAATTATTTAATTTTATTTTTTTGCTCAGAGCAATAAAATTGATATTCCGTAGATTTTAATATGTAATATTAAAACGAATAAATATTTCAATGCATTTTCCATTCGTTGTAAACCCTGTTACACTCCAGAGATATGCGATAGAAAGTAGCAAAACAAATGAGGCACTCTTAATGTTTTGAAGATATGATTTTATGAGGAATAAATATATTATTCTCTAGTGTCGTTAACTTGGTTCGAGATGGATTTTCTTTTAATCGATGGAATAGATTAGACGATAGAATATAATTAGAAATTCATTTCTAACTGAAACTATAATTTTACTTTAAATAGGTCTAGGTCTAATTTGTTAAGAGTACGAGTAACACAGACAAGAAAAGCTACATAGATAACTATAGAATCTAACAGAGATAAATTTGAAAATGTCATTCATAGAGCGTCGTTACAGTGAAAAGCACCATACATTCTGTAAAACACACCTAAAGTTATTCACAACTTCCACTTATTTGTATAATACTAGTTATTTAAAGCATCAAAAATAATAATTGGCACCGAAAAATAAAATTACCATATCAGCATCTAATACTTTGAGATAGAGACCTCGTTGAGAAAAAAACAAAAAGTTTGTTTTTTAATCTGTTAATCTCATACATAAATTGTTCTATATTTAAATATAAGCAGGTTGTTTGGCTGAATGCTGTAATGCCGCGAGCACGTCGTGTTTGAGTCGTACATATAGCCTGCCTTTTCTCCATGGATTTTGTAACTGTAAAGGTCTGAAGTCGTCTCGGAGACATCTTTCTCGAGCCCCTATGACTGCTACTAAGCAAAAGTCCTGCAATTTCTCCGGGCCGTATACAGGACCAGATTTTCCTTTGAGAACGGCGGCCATGTTTAGTTGTTTGACAACTAGGTCGATGACCTCGCGTGCGGACGTACGCGGAGTGACGTGCAGCTTTAGAGATGTGCCTGATGCTAGTCCAGTTTCATACGCTGCAAATACCTGAAATATCAAATAATAAAATGAAATATGGTAAACATTTAAAATATTTGTACTTCTATTCATTCAGTAGCCATCGTCTACCTAATTCAGTTACTTATATTACTGAATGACCATTTTTAATTAAATTATTACAATTCATTTGCGATATGCATTCTCACAAAATTTACGGTTCTTGCGTAAGTTAAAAAATGAATCGAAAACTTCAAATATATAAGTTAAAAAAATAAGTTAATATAAAAACAAACTATACCTGTAAAATACCCGCTTGATCAATTCTTTGTTCAATAGGAAATTTGACACTCCGCTCTTCATTGTCACTTTGTTTTTCATCAGTCTTTGGAACTTTATTATTATACTCTAAATCTTCTTGCGTTTCCAACAACGGCTGGCGTTTCACCGAATACGCCTTGTTCAGGATATCTTGGCCGGTGTCAGTGAAGTCCACGTCGGAGGACTTCACGTTAGTCATGCTTTTAGAAGTGATCACATTATGTCTGTTCGGACGGATTTTGGGAGGAAGTGTCATTGTCACTGGGCAACTTTGGCTTTCGGAATCACTTGAAAGGCTTTGGGCTGATTCTGATGCGTTCTTCAAAGTTTTCACACTTATCATGCTACCTGGGTAATAATTTTTGACGGTTAGCAACGGACTTGATGATGACGAGACGCTTGTGTTAATACTATGGGGTCGGGGCTTAGGTTCTATGTTCTCGTTTTGAAGAACCAAGGTGTCTTCACTTCGTGATGGTGGCAGTCGAGGACTACTGCTGATGCTGACGTGAGATCCCGTAGATTTTATATCGAATTGAGAGTTGCTGCTCATATAGTTATTACTCATTGCACTAGACTGTGTAAACTGGGAATCCGCGCTGCCCTTTCTAGCGTATTTGGCATCTGAATGAAGATATGAAGAACCGCTCAAGTTTAACGTTGAAACGGAAGTTTGTCGAGGAGCTAGACTCAACTGTTGCTCAGATTTACTAAACTCCGGATGTAAGTTCGTGTGATTTCCGTTACCAGCCGGTCCCGGCCAAGACCCGCGACCGGGCGAAGTTTTAGTCATTTTCCCATCTCTTGGCGGTATTTGTAGTAAATCTATTTTCAAATTGACATCTTTCTCGCAATTGCCATCAGTTCCGTCTGCGCATATTTTGGACGGCGTCTTATCTAATACGTATTTGAGCAAAATTCCTGAACTAGGCCCAGCCTTGTCTTTGTCACGTGCGAAACCAATTAAATCCATAAGCCAGCGCTCCGCTTTCCATACTAAGTTTAGATTGTTCTGGAGATCTTCTAATTTGGTTAACCTTTCCTTCGCCGTTTGTAGTTCGGTGCACGAAAAAGCCTCTCTTTGGGAATGAGCCGCTAAAGCTACATCTAGATCTAAAACGCAACTAAGTTTGGAGTATTTATTAACAATATTATTATGATAGGTTTGTAGGTCGATCATTTCGAACGCTTGGATGGGGAGGCTTAGTAAATCTCCCTTTTGCAGTAGTATTTCCTTTTGTCCTGGCACAGAGCAAGCTTGTTCTGCGGGCGGGCATATCATAACAAAGCTAACATCGTGGTTCAGTTCAATAACTTCGAGATCATATATTCGGTGGGTGATCGCGTTATCTTTAGGTATCTCCATATCTTTAAACAGTTTCCGGGAGGCGGCGGATATCTGCTCGAGGAACATCTCTTGAGATTCTGAAGGTTTGTCGTTTGCGTTGATTGATACTAAATTGTTTATAGACTGAGTTTCGGCTATTAATTTGCCTGATTGAGATTTAAGATGTTCCCACTCCTCCCTGGAACAATAATTATTATTTATTTTTATAATCTAGCAAATAATTATATTTTAAAAATTAAAATTCATGCCTATTAATAATAGTTGTTACTTTAAACTTTATATGAAAATATATTTTTTTTTCATAAAATCAAGAATTTTTTACATTACAAAGTCAAGTACAAAACAGCAATATTTATCTAGTACCAAAATAATTCTTAATAGTATAAATATGAAAATTTATAAAATGCAAAAGGAATAGATTCTCTTTCACGCAAAAACTACTGAAGGGATTTAAATCAAACTACCGCTATACATCATAATAACAAATAAGCTACAAATATCCAAAAAAAAAATCTGTCATAATATACCAACAAATATCTAGGCATATTATAAAGCAAAATGTATACTCACGCAGAAACATGTGGATTATCTCTAATTCGTGTGTGTGGAGGTACA
>JAKGSA010000188.1:156547-183398 GCA_033558755.1 Philaethria dido | reverse complement strand
TCGATGGAATAGATTAGACGATAGAATATAATTAGAAATTCATTTCTAACTGAAACTATAATTTTACTTTAAATAGGTCTAGGTCTAATTTGTTAAGAGTACGAGTAACACAGACAAGAAAAGCTACATAGATAACTATAGAATCTAACAGAGATAAATTTGAAAATGTCATTCATAGAGCGTCGTTACAGTGAAAAGCACCATACATTCTGTAAAACACACCTAAAGTTATTCACAACTTCCACTTATTTGTATAATACTAGTTATTTAAAGCATCAAAAATAATAATTGGCACCGAAAAATAAAATTACCATATCAGCATCTAATACTTTGAGATAGAGACCTCGTTGAGAAAAAAACAAAAAGTTTGTTTTTTAATCTGTTAATCTCATACATAAATTGTTCTATATTTAAATATAAGCAGGTTGTTTGGCTGAATGCTGTAATGCCGCGAGCACGTCGTGTTTGAGTCGTACATATAGCCTGCCTTTTCTCCATGGGTTTTGTAACTGTAAAGGTCTGAAGTCGTCTCGGAGACATCTTTCTCGAGCCCCTATGACTGCTACTAAGCAAAAGTCCTGCAATTTCTCCGGGCCGTATACAGGACCAGATTTTCCTTTGAGAACGGCGGCCATGTTTAGTTGTTTGACAACTAGGTCGATGACCTCGCGTGCGGACGTACGCGGAGTGACGTGCAGCTTTAGAGATGTGCCTGATGCTAGTCCAGTTTCATACGCTGCAAATACCTGAAATATCAAATAATAAAATGAAATATGGTAAACATTTAAAATATTTGTACTTCTATTCATTCAGTAGCCATCGTCTACCTAATTCAGTTACTTATATTACTGAATGACCATTTTTAATTAAATTATTACAATTCATTTGCGGTATGCATTCTCACAAAATTTACGGTTCTTGCGTAAGTTAAAAAATGAATCGAAAACTTCAAATATATAATATAAGTAAATAATTTAATATAAAAACAAACTATACCTGTAAAATACCCGCTTGATCAATTCTTTGTTCAATAGGAAATTTGACAGTCCGCTCTTCATTGTCACTTTGTTTTTCATCAGTCTTTGGAACTTTATTATTATACTCTAAATCTTCTTGCGTTTCCAACAACGGCTGGCGTTTCACCGAATACGCCTTGTTCAGGATATCTTGGCCGGTGTCAGTGAAGTCCACGTCGGAGGACTTCACGTTAGTCATGCTTTTAGAAGTGATCACATTATGTCTGTTCGGACGGATTTTGGGAGGAAGTGTCATTGTCACTGGGCAACTTTGGCTTTCGGAATCACTTGATAGGCTTTGGGCTGATTCTGATGCGTTCTTCAAAGTTTTCACACTTATCATACTACCTGGGTAATAATTTTTGACGGTTAACAACGGACTTGATGATGACGAGACGCTTGTGTTAATACTATGAGGTCGGGGCTTAGGTTCTATATTCTCGTTTTGAAGAACCAAGGTGTCTTCACTTCGTGATGGTGGCAGTCGAGGACTACTGCTGATGCTGACGTGAGATCCCGTAGATTTTATATCGAATTGAGAGTTGCTGCTCATATAGTTATTACTCATTGCACTAGACTGTGTAAACTGGGAATCCGCGCTGCCCTTTCTAGCGTATTTTGCATCTGAATGAAGATATGAAGAACCGCTCAAGTTTAACGTTGAAACGGAAGTTTGTCGAGGAGCTAGACTCAACTGTTGCTCAGATTTACTAAACTCCGGATGTAAGTTCGTGTGATTTCCGTTACCAGCCGGTCCCGGCCAAGACCCGCGACCGGGCGAAGTTTTAGTCATTTTCCCATCTCTTGGCGGTATTTGTAGTAAGTCTATTTTCAAATTGACATCTTTCTCGCAATTGCCATCAGTTCCGTCTGCGCATATTTTGGACGGCGTCTTATCTAATACGTATTTGAGCAAAATTCCTGAACTAGGCCCAGCCTTGTCTTTGTCACGTGCGAAACCAATTAAATCCATAAGCCAGCGCTCCGCTTTCCATACTAAGTTTAGATTGTTCTGGAGATCTTCTAATTTGGTTAACCTTTCCTTCGCCGTTTGTAGTTCGGTGCACGAAAAAGCCTCTCTTTGGGAATGAGCCGCTAAAGCTACATCTAGTTCTAAAACGCAACTAAGTTTGGAGTATTTATTAAGAATATTATTATGATAGGTTTGTAGGTGGATCATTTCGAACGCTTGGATGGGGAGGCTTAGTAAATCTCCCTTTTGCAGTAGTATTTCCTTTTGTCCTGGCACAGAGCAAGCTTGTTCTGCGGGCGGGCATATCATAACAAAGCTAACATCGTGGTTCAGTTCAATAACTTCGAGATCATATATTCGGTGGGTGATCGCGTTATCTTTAGGTATCTCCATATCTTTAAACAGTTTCCGGGAGGCTGCGGCTATCTGCTCGAGGAACATCTCTTGAGATTCTGAAGGTTTGTCGTTTGCGTTGATTGATACTAAATTGTTTATAGACTGAGTTTCGTCTAATAATTTGCCTGATTGAGATTTAAGATGTTCCCACTCCTCCCTGGAACAATAATTATTATTTATTTTTATAATCTAGCAAATAATTATATTTTAAAAATTAAAATTCATGCCTATTAATAATAGTTGTTACTTTAAACTTTATATGAAAATATATTTTTTTTTCATAAAATCAAGAATTTTTTACATTACAAAGTCAAGTACAAAACAGCAATATTTATCTAGTACCAAAATAATTCTTAATAGTATAAATATGAAAATTTATAAAATGCAAAAGGAATAGATTCTCTTTCACGCAAAAACTACTGAAGGGATTTAAATCAAACTACCGCTATACATCATAATAACAAATAAGCTACAAATATCCAAAAAAAAAATCTGTCATAATATACCAACAAATATCTAGGCATATTATAAAGCAAAATGTATACTCACGCAGAAACATGTGGATTATCTCTAATTCGTGTGTGTGGAGGTACATTCGAGTCCGCGCCGGCGCTACGATCCTTACCACTTCCAATTTATCGATTGTAATTTCCCAGATAGCCCAAGTACAAGCCACGTGGTAATTGCCCTGGACACCTTGAATATAATATAAATAAATAAATTTTAATATTTTAAAGCGTTAAGTATATATTTAGAAATACCTATAAAATATTTTTTCAGAAAAACGTTAAAAAATTAAACGTAACGGACTCGAACCTGTTCTATATTTAGAAACCGAATTGGAAATATAAAAATCAGTTAACAGCTAAAACCATCGTGCACTTGGATAGTGTCTATCGCGATTGGTCGTGGCTTGTTGCCCGCTTAGGACTATGATTATATTTAACTCTCTGAGAACCTAGTATTAAGACATCTCGTTTCTTCTGTTCCCTCACATTCCGCCGGATTTCAAGCCAGCTACTGCGCTAAATGGTGGGAACTCAACGCCGCGCTTGCCATGTTACCAGACCTAGAAAATGAAAATGCTAAGGCTTACATTTCCTAGAGTGGGAATCGAACTCACAACCTGTCTTGTTTACAGTCGCACGCTTGTGCCTCTGCGCTACGACAGGCGCTTTCGCTATTATTTATTCGCAAGCAATAAATCAACTTTTAACTTTAATCGGCCTTCACTTCTGCCACTTAGCACACAATGTTTCGCATTTGGGTTCAAAGCAGCGAAAAGAGTATTTTCAATAATTAGTTAAATTAAAAAAATAAGCACATCATTTTTTATGGATAACGGATGGCAACGAGAAAAGGACCACCTAATGGTAAGTGGTCAGCCTCGCCCATGATCATCTACAACACCACAGATATGGAATGGGAGGATAATGTAGTGGTCCAAGTTATCGAACCACCCAATTTTGAGGAAAGAATGGGTGGGAAAGGGGGGAAAACCTGGCTTATATGCCGGCGAACCGGAACATATCATATTTTGGCGGTTCGTCTTTTACATGATAGTGGTCGCGAACCAGACGGAGGACGAACCCCTCCTACCACCAAACTATTGGGATACCTACTCTACGGGGACGCTACCCAGCGGCGAAGGGGAATCGTATTCTAGCCCCGTCCCCTCACAGGGAATAGAAACATAAACATCATATACTTCAGATAAAAAAGTAATGTAACCAATAAAATAGCAGTCACCTGATGATACGCAATCTGTTCATGCACCGACGCCATGAGCAGTTCGCCCATGGTGTTGTCCTCGCTGAGCACGCGCGCCGCCGCAGTTTGATGACGGCGCCCAGCGCGAGTTCAGGGCCGACACGCACTTGGCGGACTTGACGGAGCTGATGCAGGACAGCACCACCGTGCCGTGAGAGTCTCTCAGCGGCTTGTGGTACAGCTACCTGACGTGCTGAAAAGTGCCATAGTCACGTCAGTTATGGTTATACGGTAAATATATTGAGAGTGGACGAAACGAAAGAAGCCTGCAGGGTCCGTGTTTGGCACTCTGTTCTCTCTGCAACTAAAGAAATAAAATTAGGGTATAATAAAATTACACCATTTCTTTATGTACAAACGTTAATTGCAATTTTAATACTATTATTTTCTAGGTGTATAAAATTTAGCCTCGGCCTTGAAAATTTTTGAATCAATTATTATTATGGTATTTTTAATTAGCAATAACAGATATTTTATTATTTCTGTTTAGTTATAAAACATATTTTTATCAAATTTAAGTTCCTTAAGTTTGCTTTCCAGCATTAAAAGATATAGTCATGATAAATATTCTATATAAACAAAAAAATAAATAAACAATAGTAACATTTATAAAGTAAATAAAGATAATTTATAAATAATCGGTAACATTATAAAACTTATACATATTATATTTACTCTAAATCCTGTATACATAAAGCGGACTCTGCATTTGCGCGGCGGCCGTCAGAAGTTTCAATCTAAAGTGTATGATGAAGAAGTATGCAGCCCATTATTCGATCTCAGCTGGCCACTTCGTCCCAGGAACATGAAACCTAAATATATAATTTTTAATATAATAAAAATATTATATTTAAACTTTTTATTATTGAATGATTGAATCACAACACACAGACTACCGCTCGTAGAAAGCTGAAATTTCGCCTGTATCTTCCTACTGCCTGCATATATATCTATCTAACTGTTTCTTTGAGGAGTGTAGGGATGTATAAATTAATTCCGAAATTCCTATGGGAACGATAATTAGCGGAAAATATTTTAATTTAAAAATAATTTATAACATATTTTTTTTTTTTATTTTATATGCTTGTTAAAAATGTTGAATTTGTCTGTAAACGTCATTTGTTGAAGTAAACTGAAAGAAGCAATATATATTGAAAGTTCTAAATTATTTCTAGAATTTTTTAAATTCATATGATGTCAAATGTAAATAATTAACTAATTTTTTTTTTTTTTTTATGGATACCGGATGGCAAAACGAGCAGAAGGACCGCTCGATGGTAAGTGGTTACCTTCGCCCATGAACATCTACAACACAAGAGGTGTACCTAGATGCGTTGCCAACCTAGGGAGGATAGATGGAGGCGGGAGGACAATGTAAACCCCATGTTATCGGAACCACCACATTTTGGGGGAAAGGATGGGTGGGAAAGGGAAAACCTGGCTTATAATATGCCATCGAACCGAACACATCAAGGATATTTGGCGGTTCGTCTTTGACATGATAGTGGTCGCGGAGCCAGACGGAGGACGAACCTCCTACCACCAAAAATAATAATTAATAAAAGGACATTATTAATTCAAGTTTATTACAGAATTAATAATGGCAGTTACATATTGTGAACTTTTCTATATGTTTGGCCCCGTTCACCAAATTATTGGACTGACCCGTTGACTTTAAAACTTGCGGTCAGTGAGTTTGAATACCATTTATAGTGAGGTTAAGTGAAATGGCATTCAACATACGGCACTTCATGTCATAACTTGGCGAGGGAGAGATAGATATATTAGGCTATACATCAATTGTCTAAATAAAGTCAACATTTATAAACACTAATTTTATAAGTAAAAACGATATAAGAGTGATGGTAATTCAAATATAATTATTCTTCGCGCCATGATGCCCTGAATTGAATCCATGAATATTAAATATCTATAACATAATGTTTACCTTCATAAGCCAATGAAAGTCAGTATAGATACAAGCAGGATAAGTCTCGTCTACTTCTATAACGGGCAGGAACTCCTCGCTGGTGACCAGCACCTTGTCTTCGTGGTAGATGATACACGCCAAATACACGCCCCTGAGAAAAATATATATGTTGAATATTAATTTATTTTGTATGTGTAAATATTGTGTTGTCTTATTAGCTGATTTCAAAAGAAAGGAGTTTTTGAATTCGACTTCATTTTTTTGTGTTTTTAATTGAATCTGTTTACCGCATAACTTTTTACCGTGTGAACCAATTTTGATGAAACTATTTTTAAATGATAGTTAGTGTTTTTGATGTAGTTTCATTTAAATTTAATTAAGATCTGAAGTGGTCTGAATAGTTTTTGAGCTTTTTGTAATAACTTTTCTTTTTAGTACATTTTGAAGTTTTTTTAAGTCGGCTTTCTTATATGTTATAACTTTAATTATTTATGGTTAAGAAAATGTTTTTGCAGTTTCACGCTTTTTCGGCATATCAGGGTAGAAACCCAATGATAATAATACACACTGTTCTTCTCTTTTCGTCCAAATTTAAGATATTGTGTTGTGAGTGGCGAAACTCAACGTACACTTTTCAGATTGAGGAAATAAAAATTATATAACGTAAGTAATAACTCGAGTGGGAATCGAATTCACAAAGGTCAGGCATTATTCTACTGCACCACGATCGCTTCTAAAACAGTATAACCACAACATTAAACAAAGCTTATATTTATCATTTCACCAAGAAAAAGCCCAATAAGTACCGTCTCAAGTTCTTCTGAAACTTGCTGGCCGCAGTGAACAGCTGCCGTATGGTGGCCGTCTTCTTCCGCGGCAGGCGCGGCGGCGCCGACACGCGCAGACGCGCGCCCGCCGCCGCGCGACACAGCGCCTCCAGCGCCGCGCCCGCGCCCCCCGCCGCGCCCGACGCGCCGCGAGACGCGCGCGGGGACACGTCGCGCCAACCTGCCCGCAATAATCATTCATTATATTATATGAGGCCAGTCGTGGCGTAGGGGAACAAGCGTACGATGGTAAAAACAATGTATTGGAGATACCACTGTTGAGACAATAAGGCTGTGGAGCGAACTGCCACGTGTCATAAAGCCATCAACTTCACTGAACATATTTAAACGTCGACTAAAAAACTATTATTTAACACTATAATATCTTTATTATAAATTCATATTTATTTTCTTTATCTATTTTTATCTATGTATGTTTCTAAGTATATGTGTAATGTTATCTATTTACGTATATATATGAAAATAAGTATATTATATCAAGAAATTTATTTAAAATTGTTTTTGCACTGCTTCCCGCTAAGTAAGGTGTCCTACTAAATTTCACTATTAATAAAAAGTGGCCTGTAAGAGATTAATTTTTGGTGATAATGCCGCCTTTTCCCAAACTTTTTGTATAACTTATAATCTTTTTATTTTTCATTATTATCGTTATTATTCGATTCACGCGCCAGAAAATTAATATTTATTAAGTAATATGTAGTATTGTCATTTCCCTCGCTCTGGTAGCAAGGCAAAGTTTCACCATTCTACACGCTATACCTGAGGTATTCGGCGGAAAATGGGAGACGAATTGGGACTTATTATATAAGTCAGACACATTCGTTTTTTTATCTTATGCTTTATATGGTACTTTATAAAATATGAAAAATGCAATAAAAAGCTTTCATATTTACCATTACAGATTATGAGTACAATTCCATACACAAAACATATTTATGTCTGTTATAATCAGCATTTAAAATCTATCTATCATCGTATTTAATTTTTAAGAAAGCAAATTAAAGCTGGATAAACAAGTTATTTTTTGTTTTATAATAAATAAGTTATAGTGGTTAAGTTAAAAAAAAATCCGGTTAATTTTTTTTTCGGTATTCGGTACCACTTTTAATATAGCCACTTGAAAAACCTCAAAAAAATTGCTTTATAATTATTTAAAATGTATCTATCAATTCTATACTCACTGCTAGGCACAACACTCCTCGGCACGGACACAGTACAAGTCCCCCATCCCTTCACATTGCCCGCGGACGCGCGGAAGAAGTACCGGCGACCGCGCGTCAACCCCGCTATGAGCACGCGAGTGTTAGTACCGGATGGCGGCACCTCACGATAGCCACACACGTTGGAGAAATCCGAACGAGATGACCATTCCACTGAAAAAAAAAGGAATAATGTTAATACCTATTTTTTTTCATTTTTATGGATAACGGATGGCAAACGAGCAGAAGGACCACCTGATGGTAAGTGGTTACCTTCGCCCATGAACATCTACACCACCAGAGATGTTGTAGATGCGTTGCCAACCTAGAGGATAGAGACGGAAGGGGAGGATAATGTAGTAGTTCGCTATCGGAACCACCACATTTTTGGGAAAGAATGGGTGGGAAAGGGGAAAACCTGGCTTACATGCCATCGAACCGGAACACATCATAAGATATTTGGCGGTTCGTCTTTGACATGATAGTGGTCGCGAGCCAGACGGAGGACGAACCTCCTACCACCAACCTATTAAATGAAGCAATTATTATATTTTAGCTTCACGCTGTATCCCGCATTTAACAAGTTAGAGAGAACCTAGACCCTAGTGTTAAGTCACTTCGCTTTATCAAGATTTGCGTTCCCCGCCTTCCGCCGAATTGGGGCATTGCGCGCTGAGCGGAACTCAACGCGGCGCTCTGCCTTGTTACCAGAACAAGGCAATGACAATACTAATTATTAAATATTTTCATTCTCTGGAATGGGAATCGAATCCACAACCACTTGTTTAACGAACAAACTCGTTTAAACACACAGTCGCATGTTTGTTTGTGCTTCTGCACCACGGCTGTTCTTAAACGCCACTTAACATGCAATATTTCGAATTCATGA
Organism: Philaethria dido; assembly: GCA_033558755.1. Classification (NCBI taxonomy): domain Eukaryota; kingdom Metazoa; phylum Arthropoda; class Insecta; order Lepidoptera; family Nymphalidae; genus Philaethria; species Philaethria dido. Next base: position 174,377 of record JAKGSA010000188.1, on the reverse strand, counting down.
TTTGACTGGGAAAAAAGGGTTAAAGTTAATAATTATAAGTGCGGCGTCGAGTTCCGCCATTCAAAACGCTGTTTCGAATTCGTGCGAAAAGTGTATGAGCACGCGAGTGTTAGTACCAGGTGGCAGCACCTATCTGAACCGATATCTGAACCATTCCACTGAGAGAAAAGGCTTAAAGTTAAATTAATAAATACGGTGTTGAGTTCTGCCGTTTCGAATTTGTGCGGAAATATATAAGTACATTGAAAATATATTTCACTGGAGAAAAAGGAATATTCCGTCAGTCAATAAGCAGTGTTTTAAATTTGGAGGGAGAAGTGTCTTGACATTAACTATTTTTAAATAACACGTTAACATATGTATAACAACAAAACTAATCAACGAGCCATTTTACAAAGACCCACATACCTTTATACTTAGTAACAATAGGTGGGTCACGTGGAGCTGGTTGCATCGTCTTCGGGTCCTTCAAGCGCACTGTGACGGAGTGAGCACCACACACTTCCAAATCCGGTGGTAATAGTATTGTGGGTACTCGCGCTTGTTGCCAACCATGGAGCAAACGCCTGTAATTTGTAAACATTATTATAGTTTTTTAAATCATTTAAAAAAAGGAGGAGGTGTATTTTTATGTATGCTTACTGGAAGAACCAATTTTAATATTTTTTTTATATGATAGCTAGTAATTCTGATATGGTTCCATTTATTATATAATTTCATTAAGATTGGAGCTACTGGTCACTGGTTTATGAGTTATTCGTAATAATTTTGCTATATGGTGAATAGCATTATTTTAATAATATATAGATAGCTAATTTTTAATTTAGCTAAATTAAAAAAAAAAAACACCTTCACGCTTTATCCCGAATGGCAGGGTTGTCTGATAGAACCTAGTGTTGAGACACTCCATTCTCTGCTTTTCGCCAGGAATTGAGATATTGCGTGTTGAGTGACCCAATTCAACGCCGCGATTTGTCTTACCAGAGCGAAGAAATGAAAATTATTCAAATATAATCGTTCCGCCGAGTGAGAATCGAATCGATAACCTATCCAGTTTACAGTCAGCCGCTGTTCCACGCTACGAGGGCCTGATTACCTTATCTAATATAGGTAAATATTTAATATATCTTAAACTTCTAGCTACTTACTTAAGTGTCCGAACTCGTCTTTCCCAGTGTTGCGTTTGTTTGTCTTTCTCTGATCCAGTGCCGCCGGCGCACCCCATTGTACCAGCTTGACCGCCAGCCGCTGACCTACAATGAATTATGTAAAAAATATTAAATCAAATATTTTGAAAATTAAAGCTTAACTAAAAAAAACTTTGGCTCTTGGGTTCTGAGAATGAACTCACGATCCACTTTAGCATTCATTTAGTACTAACAACAAGTCAAAAACAACAAGCAATATGTTAGGTGGTAGGAGGTTCGTCCTCCGACTGGCTCGCGACCACTATCATGTCAAAGACGAACCGCCAAATATCTAATGATGTGTTCCGGTTCGATGGCATGTAAGCCAGATTTTCCCCTTTCCCACCCATCCTTTCCCCAAAATGTGGTGGTTCTGATAGTGGACTACTACATTGTCCCCCCTTCCATCAGTATCCTCTAGGTTGGCAACGTATCTACAACATCTCTGGTGTTGTAGATGTCTATGGGCGAAGGTAACCACTTACCATCAGGTGGTCCTTCTGCTCGTTTGCCGTCCGTTATCAATAAAAAAAAAAAAAGCAAGCGGGACAGATACGTATTTATTTGTATTAAAATATTACATCGATTTAAATAAAAATTGTAAAATTAAGCAGTATTTATTAACGCACTGATATTACAATTTTCTTTATTTATTATTATAGTCATTTACAGTAGACGCCATTCTGGCGCAGTAGATTTGTTCCTTGTTATCTTATTATTGTGATGGTTGTGGGATCGAACCTACATTTTCTGAAAATTATTATAATTAATTTATTTTCATTTACCACTGTGGAAAGACAAGATAGCAAACACACAATATTTCGAATTCAGACAAAAATTAGGGAATGAGTATCGAGACACTAGGTTCCATAGTATTCTAATATGTGCAAAAAAGCATAGCATAGCTCTACAATTAACAGTAGTTTTCCAATATATAAATATAATCACCTGCAAACATCATCCCGGCACGCCTTCTCTGGAATGTAACCGGTGACTTCGTGCAGGCGTGACTCCGCCTCCCGCGATAACTTGCGGAGATGCGCGCCTAACGCTTCGGGTGTTTTGACTGTAAAAATGTAATATATAAATAATGTAAATATATTCGAATAGGCTATTACAAGCACTTTTGAATCATCAATTTAAAAAAAGATGTTAGGATTGTCAGTCCTAACGGAGGCTGCCACCGACTCGGAAGCCAGTTCTGCTGAGAAGAGCCGGCAAGAAACTCAACATTCTTATCAAATAAAATTTTATAATAAGTTTACAGCTACGATAAGCCTCCTGATCGAGCATCAACAGCATTTAATTCCACACATTAACATCTGTATAGTATTCTTGGACAGAATAATATACTTTCCTTAATATTATATTTTTGATCTCGACTTTATCGCAAATTTAATCAAATTTTATCGCAAATTAAAAAAGAAATAGGAACCTAATATTGCTTATACGATATATCACATATAACAAATTTGAAAGATATTTTTTAAAGATTCCTTCTAGTTAATGATCGATCATTTCCTCTGTCAGATAGAGAATATCTCTCTTAAAGTCATGGTTATGGTTATTAAAAAAACATGGTCATGGCGCTAAATCTAGTGTATGTCTCTGTGAACAAATATGTGATATGAGTTATGTCATTAAAACAAATACATTAACAAAAAAACGAATTAATTGAATTCGAAAAACTATTTTATAATAATATTAACTAATATTATTATTGATTAGGTAAAAGAGAGTGCAACTGCATACATACAAATTAAGGCAGTATTCATGGAATCCTATGAATATATTAGTATAGCTGTTAAACAAATTTACTAACTTTTTAGATATCGGATTAAATTTCCTAAAAAAAAAATAATTTTATATTTACTTAAACTGCATTCAGTAGGAAAATCATAATAACCAGAAATATTAAATCAGAATTCGAGTTTTTGGATTTTTTGTTATTATTTCACAATAATAATCATATTTCGCAAGAAAAAAATCTATCAATCAAACATTTGTGAGATGCACTCAAATTCTAAGAAGAAAAAAAGCCCCTTTTTAACTGCAGATATCTAATCATTGAATTCAAATAAGATGTCGATAATGAACTTGATAGGCATTTTATCAGAAGATTGATCAATTCCTATTCTTTATTGTGAGGAGGTAATTGAGATTTGTTTTGATCTTCATATCTTCAAAGAAAATCTTTAGCAAAACATGCCTTATCGTTGTTACAAGCACGAAATGATCGATTGTAAGTGATTTCAGACTGGGTTACTTTAAAATACTTTAGAAAGTTAAAAATTTAACAGGATTAATTCGGATATTAGAAAGTTTTCCTTTGAGATTTTAGTAGTATATTTTTTAATATTATAACTTAAATTAATACTGAGAACTTATCTTAAAAGTCTGTAAAAATATTAGTGAAAAATGGTTGCTTAATTATTTATCGGCCATTCAACTCTTTGGCAGTAAAACAAAAAATATATAAATTTTCGAAACTCTTTTGGTAAGCATTTGTATTGCAAGATATTTTTTTCAAGAAAACAAGACTATTTCTAGAATCATCTACGATATTTAGATAATTCGACAAATATAAATAATATAAATTTCTATTTAATGATAAAATTCTATCTAGAATGTTACTAAGTAACAAGCTAATATGGACGTACCAATAAAATGACATTGTACGTTCTTCATATATAAAGTAATATTTTTAAATAATTTACGACAACCTTTATAGTGTACTGAGAATGCATTTGACTTCATGTATATTTCTTTTAATAAATCGTTTTACAATAATAATTTTACTATATGTTTAAGTAACGTATTAAAAAAACGCATAAAGGACACCGGCCACATATATGTAGCATATTCAAGAATATATATATATATATACATACACTGAGTTCCTTCCTTAGCTCCAAACTCCATAAGCATTCTGGCGAGATGTCTATTGCACGCCAGTACAGCGACATCCAGTGGTGACAAGCCGTCTGGGTTAAGGCTGTAAATAAAAATTACATTGTGTTTTATTTATATATTTCTAAGATAATGATCAAAGATTGATAAGAAAAATCTAGACATGGTTGACGTTACAAGGAATGAATAAAAATGATTTTGACAAATTATACTGTATGAATATTATAAATGCGATAGTTTGTGATGATGGATGGATGTTACGCTTTCACGCAAAAACTACTGAACGAATATGACAGATGGAAGTTATCAGAATATCTGTTATTTCAGAATTACAAATAGGCTACAAATTATAAAGATCTTGTGTACGTTCGAAGCGCCATAATTGAACAACTGAACTGAAGATTTTGTGTAATATGGTCAGAATATAACGAAAAATATCTAGTTTGTTCATAAATCCTCCTTTTACATAAACCGACAAAAACTATTTTCCTAACAATAGACTATTATTTTTTAATGATATAACGGAAAATTCCTAGTATGAACATAAAAAACTATTTAGACTTAAATATCAACTACAAACATATCTTGTGATTTCCCATTCATTCTTAAAACAAGAGCAGAAACTCCTTAGTATTTCGTGGATTGACCGGATTAACGTGATACAAGGAGAGAAGCTCGGCGTAGTGCCTGGATTTTGCGACTAACGTTTCATTTTTAAGGGGCCCTTTAATCCATATAACGATCGCCTCCACGATCCAAGCGCATCGCTCTATTAAACCAAATTTAAAAGGAACTACTAATGCCTACGAAATACGTTATAAAAACTCGTTTTTTATATCAAAAGTAATAAAAACAGTTAGCAAAAAAGCGAAAAAGAGATCATGTTTATTCAATTGTCAATAATGATGTATAAACAACAAAGTTGCGGTTTTAAACGGCTCCGTTGGGTTCGTGGCTCGTTTAGTTAGGAACGTCGGGCATTAATTATTTATTTGCTCTCTATTGGAGCATGAGGTGAACCATCAATATGTAACAGATACGGTTGCTAGTTTAATTCCCAACGGACGGTGTGGTTTCATTTTAGGTTTAATGTTTCCTTAGTCAACGTATTTCGTTAAGATTAAATCATATTTGGTAGAAATATTCTATTTTGATATAATAACTTCATGGCGGTATGTAATTAAATAAAAAAAACAGCTTCATGCTTTCGTCCGCATAGCAGGATAATTTTTTGCGGAGAGCGGTTAACGGAGTGTCTTGACACTAGGTTCACTCTGAATATACTATTATGCATTTTTTTTAAATCTTTACTTTGAATTGGATTCAAACCCACAACCACTCCTGTTTACATTCAAATACCGTCTGCGCCACGATTGCCACTTCGTTAAATTTAATATTGTATATATTTTGTGATATCATTTTTGTTCCAGGTGGCTTTAGGAATAACATTTAAAACGTTTAAAGTGTTATTTTCTGGATATTTGACTGACAAATCCTGAAAGTAAGTTATGCTCAACTTGCGCGCCTAATAGTCTTCAAACAACAAACACAACAGCCATATGCCATATCATCTTAGATATCAGTTAAAAGGCAATACAGTTGTCATTGTCGTTTGAGTTTCCCTTTTTTTGGAATACATGGTAATAGAAATTAGTTTAAAATATATTCTACTTTATTTTACTCAAAATAAAAGATATATTTTTAACTTTTTATAGGTCAAAAGTATAGCATTTGCGTTAAAGTGGTGAATAAGAGAACGTAGTTAAAGTAAACAGATATAAGACAACACATGTCCATTTAGACAGCTAAATGCATCGGGATCAGGTAGCACCTTTAAAAGGAAGTGGGTAGCTTTTTGTTAAAATACTAAAATGTTCTATTTTTATAACAAGTTTTCCTGCATTTTTAGATAGGTAAGTTAGAAAGACATACTAGTGAGTAGGTTTATTTTTTTTTAACTTCAAGCTGTATACCGCATATAGCGGGGTAGGCAGAGGGAACCAGAGAACCTAGTGTTAAGACACTCCATTCTCTTTAAACATTTCCGTTCCTCACTTTCCGCCAAATTGAGGCATTGCGTGTTGAGTGGTGAAACTGAACGCCGCGCTTTGCCTTGTTTAAGTTGCTTTGTTATCCTTTGCTTTTATTATCACCCGTTTGCTTTTCTTAATAATGATGGTGTATATAAAAATATACAACCATATTATTAAAAGAAGTACAGAAAAGAATATTTAACTGCCAGTAATTAAGTAATCGTTCAAAGTAAAATTAATAAATGAAAATACTGAAAAGAAAGGAAACTCAGTAGATACTCACTTAATCATTTTTATCTGTTTTAATTTAATATTAGCTAACATATATATTTATTATGTTATTATAAATTATTATGTTGTTATAAATGAAATTTTAGGCAGTTACCTCTCACAGTTTATTAATTTGGTTAGGTAGAGAAGAGGAGCGCGGACAGTGATGGTAAACGTTAATGCGCAATTTACAGGGGCCCCTTAAATCTACACGTTAGGTCGCAAGTCCCAGGCACTCTCCAAACTCCTCCCTCTACAACGCGATAGGCCCGGCACCCGCACGCTGTATCCATGGATTGCTATTAAAACATACCTGTTAACATCAACATCAGTTGATTCCAAGATGTTTCTTGCTTTGTCGAGGTAGCCATGTTCAACCGCCGCGAATAGTGCTGGAACAAAAGAAACAATACAATGCAACTTTCCAATCTATTTAATTTGCCACAGAAATGCGTAACATGATGTACATATTAAATTATTTTAAACAGACTATTCGCGTATATTTTAGTACTCGGAACTACATTTTTGGACACTCGACGTCTTAAACGTTAATTAGTCGGTCAATTGGAAGAATTATTACATCAAATATCGTCAAAAATTTTCTATTTCATTATAATAAAATATACGCGACATCTACTTAAAATAGTTTCATTTACTACGTGTAAAATTCGCGAAAATCAAAGATCTGTTTATATTGTAAGAATGTCGTATAGATTATCTTATTAAAAACAATTATTCCTTAACGTTTAATGACAAATAAGAAATATAAATAGAAATAGAACAAAACAAAACATAAGAAAGATGAGATAATTAAAAACAAAATCAAATTAAAAAATTAAAGAAAATAAAAAATAAAACAAAATACCCTGCAAATGTATGTTAACTTGTGTGACTTTGTCTTGCTGCGCACGCGCATCCTTTTGCTGGCGACGTGCAGCTTTGTCTAGGTGCGGGGGGAGCGGCGCGCACGCGCTCAGCGACGGCAACTCCCCCCCGCACCCGTCCAACAGCGCGCCGTATTGAAGCTCTATATAAAATAATAAATAATAAGGAAAAACAAAACCATAAAATGAAAAAAATAAAAAAGTACGCCATCACGGGATGTCTTGCAGATGTGAAACATCATGGTCGCATAAGTAATAAATGTAAAAGACGGTATTACTACAGGAACTAATTATAGCATAATAAACAAAATATACTAAAATAGTAAATAGAGAAATATTTTATTTTCATGTTAAATACTGGTTATATGTACAGTAATAAACAACAGCGTCGAGCTAAGTGAGGGGGGAGTAGTAAAGTCGGTTACGCATGGTGACCCGTCGCCACGGCAGCCGTTGCAACGTCAACGATTCGGTTTATACCCGCGTCAATAGATGTTTCACATCACAATAATTGACTAAAAATTATATTGGATGAGACCGCTTAAATTTTTTATTATATATTAATGATGCTTTGAGCGTACCAGTTGAGTATATATCTCTTTGCCAATGTCACGTTGTATGGAGAATACACCAAGGAGATTGTTCGGATATAAATAAAAAAAAGTTACAATTTATTAAATTGCATATTAAAAAGAGATCAAGTTAAAATTCTGCAACCTTCACCTAAAACCGCTTAAATTTTAACCGCTTATGAGTTTATGAGTATGGAATAAAAATCTATGAAGCAAACAATATTGCTAAGTCAACCTCTTTGTGCTTTAGGTATTATATTTAGTTTAACTAGTACTTGCAACAGAGTGGCACTCGTTAAATAAAGAGTTTTATTAGTTATTACAGTAGATAACTGTAATAGGAAAGAGAAATATTTGCATTATCAATGTCTTTAAATATAAAGTAAAACTAGGCTTTTAGCACTATTCATAATTATTGAACCATTTAGTGTAGCGTTTATAATAAATTTAATATTCCTAATGTAAATGGAGTAATAAGCCTAGCAAGTAATTAATTTAGTTAAAACTGCCATTTGAATATTAATTATACATTTTGAATAATGCTAGTCGAGACTGAAATTCAATTAGTAGACGTCCGAAGTTGAATCCATACGAATTACCCCATCGAATGGGTACTACGATCTATCGTAAATTGTACTTAGTATTTTTTTAGATTTGTTAACTTTTATCATATTACTAGTGTCACCGTTGACGCGTTAACAACGCGTTGTCTTTAGCAATGTCACTTTATATAAACATGGATGTCAATGTGTCCATGATAGTGTATGTAACATTTATTTTATTGATTTAATATACTTTTTATGCATTATTTTAAGAAAATATTAGCATTTTGCACTCCTCTATATAACATAAACTACAAATGTACTAAATTTCATGCTCCTCTGTCCGCGTAATTTTCGTAAGAAGAAATCCAAAGTTTTTGCCTCACGTATTTATATATAGAAATAATAGGTATCTAAACATAATACAATACGTGCCAATTTCGCGCTATATTTTTTTGTTTAATATATAGTTTACAGTATTTTTTTTTTTATTTTTAATTAAAATAAAGAATAACATATATAAAACCGGCAGTAGCGTATCTGTATATGGTTTAGACTTTAGATAAACATTAATAAATGTGTTTACATTGGGAATGACGCACATACTTAATTTTTCTAGCCATAAAGGGCTTTAAAATAATAAAAATATTGCAGGTGTAATAACTGTGTTTATTGTATGTTTTGTCACGATGTCTATTTAACATGTGTTAATGAGCACAAAACATTTTTAACGAATGAACGAGACTAAGAGCAGTTATAGACATAGAAAAACATCTTTGTAAAGAAAAAAAAAAGTAAATATTCTACAGTTTAAATGATAAAAATGTTCATTATCATTATTTTTTTTTTAATAACTTTAACGCACTTATGAAAAAAGTATACATTTCTGCTTTCAAAAGTCAAATACTTAGACACAGGGCGATATCTAGACTTTAGTCTAATTCATAAAATATACCGAAATTAACAATTTTCTTTATGATTTTGAAAGCAAAATATCCTTACTAATATTATAAACGCGAAAGTAACTCTGTCTGTCTGTCTGTTACGCTTTCACGCCTAAACCACAAAACCGATTTTGCTGAAATTCGGTATGAAGATAGAACTAAACTTGGGAAAGGATATAGGATACTTTTTATCTCGAAAAAAATGGTAGAGGGGGTTGAAATAGGGAATGAAAGTTTATATGGAAGTTCCTTATTGTCAAACCTAAAATCATGTAAGATTGTTTAACTGTTTACAATTTGGACAAATAGTCTAGACCTTGAAAAAGACTATAACCTACCCCTTATTATATCGCGCGATATAACCTAATTTCAAGCGGGCGAAGCCGCGGGCGGACAGCTAGTATATAATACATAAGCTTATTTGAATATAATAATAATAAAATATATTTTTAACTTAACATATATAAAAATTCTATTTCATTCTATACCATCTAATCATCTCGGACTTAAATTAAAATAATAATCCATATACATATTTCCTTATCATTTGTTACGCATAAGCTTTCCCGAAGCAAATGACGATGTCAAATTATGTCCCGATTCCATTAATTACTGGAAGTAACGTCTCTCATCAAAAGCAGTTGACCCGTGTAATTAATTTGATCGGCCGTCGGTTTATGGTTAGACACACGCAAATAATCATTTAAATGCATTTCGTGCTGATTAGCTTCTTGTATTTGTTATAATAACCTATTTAAATGGAATATTTAATAGATTTTTTTAATATTACTCGTATCTCCGTTCACGTGTTAACAACGCGTTATCTTTAGCAATGTATATGTCACTTTATATAAGCATGCACGTCAAACCGTGGTAGTGTGTGTAATCTTTATTTTATTAATTTAATATATTTTTTGTGCATTATTTTAAAAATATATTATCATTGTGCACTCCTGTCTATACTTCTATATAGACTATAAGTGTGCCAAGTTTCATGCTCCTCCGTCCACGTAATTTTCGTAAAATAGGGTTTAAGTTTTTGCTTCACGCATTAATATAGATTTGCAGCTTGACACATAATAGTCAAACGGAATATAGTGTAAAGAGGCTCCGTTCTCCGGTTTTCGCTTATAATCAATACATTGCAGTTCGAGAAGCACAACTCAACGCCGAACGGTCTTATCAGAGAATTCAAAATCAAAATCGGTCCAAAATCGACCGGAGAAAACAAAATCGATTGAACCCACAATTGGCTTATTTACAGTCAAACACTGTGTCACTGTGCCATGATGGCTTCATTATAAAATATTAATAATTATATTTAATTTAAATCTATAATAGAAATTTATTATAAATAAATGAAATAATAAAGCGGAAGACATCTATTCTGTTAATTGGAGTTTCACTACTATTTCATTAGAAATGTTTGTCGTATTACGTTTATTTAGTTTATAGTGGTAACAAATTAATAATTCAAGAATATATGGTTTATACAGAGGCCATAACTGAATGTGAACGCGATTGGTTTTGGGTTTGATTCCCGATCGGGGGAATGATTATATATAAACTATTTTTATTTCTCGGCTCTGCAAAACGCGGCGTTGAGTTCAGCCAATTAATAGGTAATGTCTGGAATTCAGGCGAAAAGCGGCGAACAGAGTGTCTATACAAGTCTTCTCAACACTAGCTTCACTCTGACTACCCTACTATGCGGTTATCCGGGATAAAGCGTAAAGCTGCTAATACATATAACATAAAATAATATATAATATACCTAATATTAACTATAAAATTTCCCAAGTATTGCTTGAAGTAACACACATAATAAAGAACAAAAACCCCGACTGAACCAATTCTTCAAATTTAGGAAGCAAATACAAATAAAGTAGGAAATAAAAGCTAGCTATGTGTTATATATTTGAAACGTGCTAATTAAGTCCTTTCATTTGATACCCCACATGGTACACATCAACGACTTTTTTGTTTTTATTCATGACGTAATTGCCTTTAGAGGGCGCCATATTGAATTACAAATGACGTCATATATCTAAGAACACTCGGAGTATCAATACCTATCTAACGACACCTTAGTTATATAAATCTATCCAGGGGTTTGGAAGATATGAGATAAAAAGAATATTACAAACATATATGATGCGCGCGAAAAACATGATACTCCTTTGACAGTCGTGTAAAAATATTAGAGAAAAACGTTAAACAATTTTAAAATATAAAGACAAAGTCTCTTCAGTCTTCGTCTAAGAATCGACAGAATTAAAGAACTATTACTTTCGACCACATAGATTCACTTTCACATCATATAAATATTTATACAACCTAAAAAAATGTTTTTGATATTTTAATATGTGTAAAAAGCCAGTATTTTTATAATAATATATCAGAAATACAGTCAACGCTTGTGCGACTGTACACGCGACAGGTTGTGGGTTCGATTCCCACTCCAGGAAATGTTAAATTTTGTATTTTCATTTCTTGGGTTTGGTAACAAGGCAAAGCGCGGCGTTGGGTTCCGCCACTCAACACGCAATGCCTCAATACGGCGGAAAGTGGGGAACGGAATTGTTGAAAGAGAATGGAGTGTCTTAACACTAGGTTCTCTGGTTCCCTCTGCCTACCCTGCTATATGCGGGATACAGCGTGAAGTTAAAAAAAAGAAGAGAAATACATGAAATAAATATAATATATATTTAGTTTGTAAAGTTTTGTCAATATAAAAAATATTGAGTACCCGAAAATGGCTCCTTATTATCTTAAGACAATATTTGAATATGAATTATTTTTGCATATATTAGACACAGTTTGCATTTTTTCCTTAAAAATTCAAGGCGAGAGTTGGGAATTGTATGTTAATTAAACAGAATATGGTTACCATTAATTTCCGTCTATTAAAGGAACGCAAATATTTTATATACCAAGTCAAGAACCGTGATCTTATACTGATAATTTTTTATAGAAAAAAATATTCAAGTACATTATAAAATAAAAATACACCTTTACTTAATTAATGACCAAATTTGGCATTGCAATAATGAAAGTCTTCGTAAACAGTATGTATGAAAGCGCGGCGTTAAGTTCCGCCATTCATCACGCAATGCCCTAATTCGGCGAAAAGTAGAGAACGGAGTGTCTTAACACTAGGTTCCCTCTGCCTATCCTGCTATATGTGGCATACAGCATGAAGTTATGTATGTATGTATGTATTTGATATTCATAGACAATAACTAGGAACTAGTTATTATTTGAATGTGTAAAGATTAATTGGATGAGAAATTATAAAAAAAATTTGCTAAATTCAAATTTCGAATTACATTGCATAGTATATTAACAATAAGTCCTTTACATCGCAACAATGGCCCACAGCTAATATATATTATGAGTTTTCGTTTAGTATTTCATCGTATCTGAAGGTAAGGCCTCGAGCGGCACGTTCAATAGCCTTATTTGGCAACACACGCCACATTATTATTAGGATGGAAGGTTAACCCTTTAGAATTGACAAGCGAGGGATTTATCCGCAATCACCGATTGTAGTTTGATCTTCAAAAGTATAAAGCATGGATCGAATAATGTTTAAACAATATTTTATATGTACACTATATTCAAGGGTTGCAATATCAAAATATACTATACATTTTTTATTTTAATATTGTACTGTTATTTATTACAATTCCTAAATATGAAGTTCCCAATTCTAGATTGTGTTGAAGTAATGGAATTCAACGCCTCGTGTTGTCTCATCAAAACGAGGAAATATAAATCACTTAAATGAAATCATTCCTCTAAATAGAGATCGAACCAACACCCATAGCGCTAAAAGTCAAACGATGTACTACTACGTCACGATAGCCTTTAATGATTTGGCAAATTAAAGATATGATTATGTATTCTATTTGCCTCCATCAATGTCAATTTCTGCTTCATTAAAGAATAAAACTTTTTTTTTTCTTAATTTATGTGTACGAAATATAAATAACAATGCTATTTCTAACTGAAAAGAATAAAAAATCTACGGTATTTATAATGTGAAAAACAACTTATAATTTTAACTTTCGCATAGTAACATTAAGAAAGGAAAACGTCTGCTATGCGGTAATTACAACACAATCGGAGGTAAAAACTTTCCTTACCTTATATTTCATAGGGTTTCTTTTAATTGTAATAGGTATAAAGCATTGTTATTATTGAAAAATGAATGCTACTAAGTTACTTTAGTTTGTGTAAAAAGCGGCAAAGCAATGGTTTTAATAAAAACCCTCCACAGGCAGCGGTGGAAATTTCCCATCATTGTCAGGCGAGAGTACCAATCTATGGTAATGCATGAGTTACTTTTCTTGAAATTACGAAAATGGCCCATACACATTCACATTCTTGAACCATGTTATTGTTTAAATTGGTCGTGCTTCGTGTCGACACATCGCGTGGGCAATAGCTCAATTATATCCATGTAAAAACAGTTTGAAAGTAACAGTGATGTATCGAGCTCTGTAGCGGAAATAAAACCGTCGAGGCCATTGCGCGGAACGCGACACGAGATCGACAAAATCGGACATGGAACCGAACGGAAGTAGAAAATCTCACAGTGAATTGAACAAAATTGCAACACACTACACTATTTATGGGCACATAATAAAATTAAAAAGAACGAAACTGACCGCATGTGAAGAAGTCAACCATGTCACTCCATTCGAGTAGCATTGTTGTGACTGAAGTGGTCGCACGGTTTGGGGCTCCGTTGCATGTGCTATCTAACATCTATGTCATCACCGCATCTGCGAGTGTGCGAAAGTGCCTACATATGATACTTGAGTGCAAGTTGAAATTAATTTATAGTAGTAATGCCCAATTTAGGGAATTTGCTCTTGGACGACAAATTGTCTACTATTAGAAATTGAAGTCATTCCAGTTATTAGAAAGGTTATAGTTATTATACAGTATGTAATCGATTATAACAGTACGCTTTTAATATGCAGGCGGAAGGAAATTGCTAAGTCAAAGGTCAATTTAGCATAGCAATGGCGCGATTAAGGAACTAATATCAAATTACTAATGGTCTTCTTCATCAGGCAAAAGGTCAATGTCTCTACTTTCAAGATAATCGTTCATTTCGTAACGCGCAACATAATATCGTCAAAACACTCCCACACTGCGATTTTGCTACCCACTTACGTCTTATATAACTGAATCTCATGATATCATGCCTTAAATACAATGAAAGACCTACTTGTTCCATTGTATTTTGCAAATTGCATTTTATCAAGTAATTGCTTATTACCGTGAAGCTGCGGATTTTAAATCTTTGTAGCAATAAGCATCGGATATCTTAGTTCGAAGTAAAAATGAACTTATTTCGGTATTTATGAATAAAAAGTTACTTTAAGCTTAAAGAAGAAGACAAACTAACAAATATGTACATCGCTTATGATGGAGCTGACTTGTTAATTTAATATTGATTCAAAAGTTATCGTTTCAGCTTACAAAGTAGGAGCCTAAGATAAATTTGCCTATGTGTATTTATATTATTTCACGCAAGTAAATAATAATTATGATGGCTGGTAAATAAATAATAAAATATTTTTATACATATCACATCGTCACGAACGGGAACTTCCTTATTAATGCTTATAATAGGCATTAGCTGTGTCAATATATAATAAATATATATTTTAAGTTTGTATACACAGAATGTTTCAGTAATTTTTGCATTTACCAATATAAATTCATATCA
Organism: Philaethria dido; assembly: GCA_033558755.1. Classification (NCBI taxonomy): domain Eukaryota; kingdom Metazoa; phylum Arthropoda; class Insecta; order Lepidoptera; family Nymphalidae; genus Philaethria; species Philaethria dido. The sequence continues at coordinate 159,289 of JAKGSA010000188.1, read as the reverse complement.
TTCATGTTATATACGTTTTCTATGTTATATTATGTTAAAAACGCTTCTATCTGTACTGTACTAATAGGCCAGTGCTTTGTTCTTTACCTTTGGCCACCATAAACTGACCAGCCTGATAGTATCATATTAATAAAAGGGTGTTAAAAGAGGAACAAAATATTTCAAATAAAAATCTAAATCTCTTCATTTATTATTGATAAGCTTTAAATGATTGGGTTGTAAAATAATTCTAGTCACTAGCCTAGCCTAGCCTAGGCACTAGCCTAGACAGGTATAGTCATCGGCAAATGTAAGTATGTAGATATTATTTTAATTATATCAAATAATGCCTAGCGTAAATAGCACAATGCTTTTGTAAGAAAACCGACCTAAATAAATAGATGATACAGTCATCAAAGTAAACAGCTTGATCCAAGTATTTTATCAAAAAATATTTATTTAAAACATTTCTATATACCGCTCTTATTTATTTATTTGTAAAGGTATGAATATTTTGCATCTTACATCATCTTGTAGTAATTCTTAAGTATATTTCATAATATATTTATTTTAAAGAACGTGTTTTTAATTTTTTTATAGGCTTTAACTGTTATTGAAATGGTTTAAATAATTTCAAATAAAAATAGTTTTTATACTAATCTTTCTTTTAGTGTGTATGTCTACATATTGCGGTGTCAGTTTGTATACCATTTGTACTTAAATTTAAAAACAAAATAACATAAGGAGGCGGACAAAATGGGTTTTGAACATCAATCAGCACAAAGGATACATGTTTAAATTGTTGATTCGTTGACTTCGAAACACAATAAATAAGTGTAATATATATTTTGATTACGATAAGCTATTAAAAAGCATGAGGACCCCCCCGAGGGCATGCATGAAGAGGTTAATGACTGTGGAGGAGGCGAAAGAGGTATGCAGGTACCGTAGCGTTTGGCGCTCCGTTCTCTCTGACTACCCTGCTAGGGATAAAGCGTGAAGTTAGGTATGTAGGTAGATATGCTACTAGACAAATACGTATATACTGTAAATACTGGAACATTTTGTTTAACTCTCCAAGAGCTATAAATAAAACTGCATTTGTTAGAAGTTAATCAATATTAAATATTCTTAATGATAATGTAACTTATATAATGCCTCGAATCGGCGGAAAGTGGGTAACGGAGTGTCTTAACACTAGGTTCTCAGGTTCCCTCTGCTTACCCTGCTATATACGGGATATAGCATGAAGCTAAAAAAACTAACTTATGAGCCGGTTGTTACAAACAACAGTAGAACATTACGCAATATTACCAGAAAAAAGTGAATGAACGAGTGAAATTAAAACGATTTAATAATACTTTTATGATAATAGCACTTTGTAACGAATTTAAAGTTTGTAGCGTGTAAATTTAACGCGATGTAATCATGGATTAAATTAATAAATTAAATATAACAAAATTTTAGTGTACAAAAGTACTATAATAAATTTACAAATATAAAATAATATAAAAGATTGAGATATGCTTAGAATACTAATTACATCTTAATTTTCAAGCTTATTTACGCACTATATAAATACATAGGAATATTTCGTTAAAAAAATAACATACATACATACATAGCTTCATGCTGTATCCCGCATATAGCAGGCTAGTGTTAAGACACTCACTTTCCGCCGAATTGAGGCATTGCGTGCGGAATGGCGAAACTCAACGCCGCGCTTTACCTTGTTACCAAACCCAGGAAATGAAAAAATCCATTTCCTGGAGTGGGAATCGAACCCACAACCTGTTGCGTTTACAGTCGCACGCTAAAAAAAGCAACAGTAAATAAATAAAGTTTCCATGTAAAATAGAATTTATTAATAATTTATATACAACAAATGTGTTTTGATCCTTTTAAGGCGAAATATTAAAACATATGTATGTATTGTATGTATGTATTGTAGCATGCTCTAATACATTGGTCGTATAATTTAAATATGTTTCCTAAAGAGGTATTTCCGAAATGTATGAAATATTTCCTGTTTAGAATCAAATATTAATACCTAAAATATTCTGTTATTTATATATAAATACATGAAGCAAAAACTTTGTACCCCTTTTACGAAAATTACGCAGACGAAGGAGCTTGAAACTCGGCACACCTATAGTTTACATAGAGAAGGAACGCAGAATGAGAAAATATTTTTTTTAAATAACGTATAAAAAGTTTGACATCCATATTTACATAAAGTGACATATACATTGCTAAAGACAACGCGTTGTTAACGCGTCAACAGCGTCAACGTGATACTTGTTGAGTAAATCGGATTTAAACATATTTCAAGTGTTTAAAGAATACATCAAGTGCTTAGAAACACAATAATGTTAACATTATATAAGCAACTAATCTGATACAGACTAAAAATCGTTAAGATAGTAAAAATCTTGAGACTGAAATGATAAACATTGTCATGTTTTTTAATAAATCTACGTCTACTGTTGTTCGTTTGAATTATGAATGAAGCGTAAAAAAATACACTGATATTGATAAACTATGGTATGCCTCGGTATATCGAAATTTTTTCTGCCTACAATTTGCTACATACCTATGTTTTCCTATTCTTACACTAACCTTCTGGAACTAAATCGGAACCATCACTTTTTGGAGAAAGGATGCTTTTGGCTTACATGCCATCGAACCGGAACACACCATTAGACATTTTGCGGTTCGTCTTTGACATAATAGTGGTCGCGAGCCAGTCGGTGGACCATGACA